>APFE031306532.1:0-52657 GCA_000404065.3 Pinus taeda
CCTCCTTCTGTGACTCAATAGTGGTCTAGTACAGAATTGTGCTCCCACGTACCGTCGAGTATATGGGGAGACCCCACTAGGTCATCATCCTTTATCCACAGGAAGCCGTGTCTACCGCCTTACGACCCGTAACGCACCGAACACAGCATTCGGGAAGATTGACTGTTGTATGGAAAGTCCTTGGTTTTCATACGATTGCTAAGGTGTATATGCAATTTTACAGATTGTCTGGTAAACATTTTTCCTAGTTCTCCAGAGTAGTCACTTTTGATCCTTTTCAGACTCCCTAAAAGAAAAGGCTCATCTGAGCATTTGTCACTTCGGGCTCATTAAACATTCGAAGGTGACTAGAGTCATCTTTTTGTCCTTTTCTCGACTCTTTAAAGATGAAAAGGTCAAGTTATGTCCTTGTGGCTTAAAATTTATTCGCCCACGATCACACACCCTGTTAGATTTTGTTTGTTGACCATTTGATTATGTGTTGTGGCTCTTTTTCAGCCCCATGTGTGATTTTGAGTTTTTGATGGCAACTTTTCCAGAGTTCACCAACCCAGGAATCCCCTCTGAAGGGAATCCTGGTCATTTTCCTCCTTTTGGGAATGTTGGTGCTCCTTACATTGCAACGTTATCCCTTCCTGGGTTAACTGTTGGGTTTCTTGTTTGGTTGTTCTCAACCTCTGTGATCCCTAGTGTCCCAATTATTGGTCAATCCATTCCTCCACCCAAACCACATCATGTTGATTCTAAGGTGGACCTCTCCCCTTCTTCGCCTGTTTCTACGTCCTCATCTTCTACTTCGCCTGGTGAAATTCTGGATTCATGTAACCAGGTGGCTAAGAAGAAGAAGAAGAAGACAAAGAAGAAGAAGTCTCATAAGCAAGAGGCTAAAAGTGCAGCTCCTGCCCTAAGTATATCTCAGATCGGGCCACCTTCTACTCCTCCGTGGAAGGTCAAAGTTCCTTGCAAATTGTGCAAGGTAGACCATACTCTTTGTGATTGTCCTGGCGTTCCTAGGATCTTAGAAGTATGGTCTCACGATCCAACTCGTCCCTCATCATCCTCTAAAGCTCATGGTGATGCTACCCTATCGACTGGCAATGGTAAGAAGAATGGGAAGATTCGATTCCCCTATAGGCTATGTGAAGCAAACCATCTCCTTCACCTTTGTCCGCTCATGGATAGAGCTTTTGCTATCTTGGAAAGTCTTACAGCTTCTTCACCCCGCCTCCCCGTTAGTTATCAGAGGCTCTCTTCAGATCCTCTCCCTATCAACAAAGAGATTGATTTAGATCCTTCTCTTGTCCATCCTCCTCTTTCTGAACCTGGCTATGCTAAGTCTATTCCAGACCAACCATTGGTCAGAAAGAGTGTCGACTCAGGTTCACCACCCGTCGATCACTCTCTTTCGGAGGAGCGTCATGCTCATGTTCTTCTTGTCTCGTGAGGTTCTCCTAAGTCCGAAAACGACCCTCAAATCCCAGTTGATTTGGAGAGTCATTTTTCGATTCCTATAGAGAAGGGGCAAATCATACAATTCCCCCACCGAGTAGTTCAGTCATTTCCTTTGACTAGAGTCATTTGACCACCTTCAGCCTTCCATCCCATGTGCCTTTCCAAATTACAGTACGTGCCTGTGATAAGGCACTACCTGGCACTGTCTTGGATGAGGGTGCATCTGTCATCCTTATGCCTTCCACTACTTGGAAAGCTTTGGGCTCCCCACAACTTGTGCCGGTCGTGTAGAATCTGCTAGCGTTTGACGAAGGAACCAATCAACCATTAGGGATCCTTCTGAAGTTCCCTATTACTTTGGGAGGCAAAACCATCTATATAGACGTACTAGTTGCCCAAGGGGCTTTAGATTTCAATTTTCTCCTTGGCCGTGACTATGTTTATGCCATGGGGGCCATTATCTCTTCACTTTTCCGTGTGGTTTGGTTTCCACACGATGGAAGGATCGTGAATATAGATCAATTATCGTTCTTTAGTCCCCCGGTGCCTCCTGTGCAGTTGTCATCCCCTCCTGGTTTTTATCCACCGGTTGTATCTTCCCCACCACAGGTCAACTACGTGGCTACTTATCCCGTGTCTGTATCCAGTGATGTTGCCATCGTGCATAGTGTCCTGGGGGCATTGGGTCCTAACTTCCAAGATGTTATCCTTCCATCGGGAGTGGCACTCTTGGAAGTAATGACTTCCTGTTTAGTATGATGAAGTTCGTTCGAAGCATAGTTCTCTTTCCTAAGTCAAGCTCCTTAAAAAATGAAACTGGGTCTGGTCGATCATAGTTCCTGATCTTGTGTCAAGCTCATTAAAAAATGAAACAAGGGTTATGAGGATAGTTCTTTTACTGTGTCAACCTCATTAAAAACTGACACAACTCCCTTTCCAAATCGAGTCTTTTGATTAAGATCTCGTAAAATACAAGTTGAGTCTTTCCAAGATCTCGAAAGTGAACCTTAATTCCATCCACTTTGTTGAATGCAATGAAGCTTGGGGAGCATGTACCTCGTTTTGCTGGGGGCATGCGAACTTATAACAAGCATAGTTTTTCATTTCAAGCTTGTGTAAACATGAAACCAAATCCAAGCAGAGTTCTCCATGGTTCAAGCTTGTGTAAAAATGAACCCATACCCTCTCGTGATTGTTGTGTTTATCCGCTAAATTCTGTTAGATGAGCCTTGGTTGTTTCCATTCCATCGCCACCATCTCTTTGGCCGATCATATGCTTTCACTTACTTGTTTTCCTTTCCTGAGGGACCGCAGTTAAGAGTGTTTTTGTTAGCCAGCCTCTTGACCATTACATGTTTTGAGCAGTTCCACTATTGCCCGAAACAGTTGCTACCCTTTATACCACTCGTTCCTCTAGGATGAGTCACATTTAAGCTCTTTTCTGACTCGTAAAATATGAAAATATTTCCGAGTATTTTTTCCCTTTTTGACTCGTTAAAGAGAATAAAAATGGAAGTCTACTTTTATCTCTTTTCTAACCATTTAAAGATGAAAAGATCATTGAGTTATTCCTCTTGACTCGCTAAATGTAAATGAGAGGTAGTCGTCTTTAAACTCTTTTCCGACCGTGTAAAGACGAAAAGATTGTCGAGCCCTTGTCATTTTAGGTTCATTAACGGTTACGAAATGATGTGATTTCGGTCGCTTTTTTAGTTTTTCAGGTCGAAGTCACTAATCATGAAAAGTACTCCTTGATCATAATGGTCAGGCAGTTCTTTCGAGCATTGTTTTATACTTTTTCGGGCTCGAGAGACACAACTATACGAAAAAGGACACCCCTGGAGTTTCCTTTTTGCTGTCTTTTCAAACTCTCTAAACATGAAAAGACGCCAAGTTCCTCCTTTGTCAGACTCATTAAAACTTGACGACATTGGATTCCGTCGAAATGAATGACGCTTTACAAGCATATGCTATCCCTGTCAAGCTTGTTAATAAAAATCACTGGGGTACTCGCCAGAAATGGTGGGGAAAATGGAACCAGAATCATTGTCATGTCGGCAGTATGTCGCTCTTGAACATGGCACTTGTCTGCATTCTTGTCTAGGTGGGGACATCTCATCTCATTTTTCACTTACTTCCATGGGTTTGGGTGATCCTGTTTGACCTCTCATATTCTCTTTGCCTTGTCACCATGACCTCTGATCATTTGATGTCAAATACTCCCAAATCCATTGTCATGCTGCCAATATGTTCAAGAGAAGTTGACCTCTGCAGAATAATCAACCTCCCTCTGATAACTCACATAATCCTGATTCACAAACAATGTTATCCTCCTCTGTATCGTGTGGATGATGTGGGAAACACTATGGCCCACCTTCGATCAAGGTCGCTTCCTATCGACTTCAGCTCTTTATCCAGGAAGTTGACCCAGAGACTCCCTTTAGGTGCCTTGGAGCCTGCATGCCTCAATGGCAGGTTCTTCATGTTCGACGTGAGGTTTTCATCATTGGCCTCCAATCGAATGATTCTACGGGTGTTCGATGCCAGCTCACTGATTCACACACCATAGATTGTAACTATAGTACCTTGAGGGCCATTGTCATTATTGGTGGTACCTCTCGCGTCTGTTAAAAATTTTCATCATTGACTGGTAATCAGACGATGTTCCTGCATGTTCGACTTCGACTCCTATATTCGCATGCTTGAACTTGTACTTTGTTTGGGTCTAGATGGAGCGCAAGACCCTGGATTTTGTCTGTTGGGATCCAGGCTACGATTTTGTGGATTATTATGATCATTACATGACTCATTCACTAGATGGTTGTGACCATGCCTGAGCCTGTTTATCGATCCTCACTGGATGGCTGCATCCATACCTTGGATCTTGATTCTTATGTACTCTGCTATGGATGGTTGCACCCATACCACATATATCATGTACTTGAGATATCAGTTGCACTTCACAGGTTTTTCAGTGACCGTGTTTTCGGTTGGACATGTTCTTGTAAATCATTTCATCCCTCTCTCTGTGTCGGGCCTCATGCTTTAGGGGGCATCTGTTACACAACAATTTTTCATTGTCCCTGTAAACCCTTCTCCCGCATCTTGGAGGACTCATTACGGGACCTGTGAGAAGTGACATTACCTACAAACACTTGCATTTTATTCCCTTGAGCATGAACTTTATTTGCCCTGAAGACATCTCCTGCAAAAAACCCATAAAAATAGCCCTTTTTCCATTGGCGTGGTTTCACTGTGCAACACTTGTGCCAATGGGGGAAATCCTTCAAAGAGGGGGCGCCAGTTAGTGCTCTGTCATAGAGTTGCACTTGTGCCAGCCAAAATGGGTGATGTTTTTTAACAAACCAGTAGCGGAAGATTCATCCTAACCAACTCTCGGACTGAATCTATCTTGAGTTGGGTGGTTTGGCTTCGAATCTCCATAGAGGGGAAGTGGTTTGCCACCTCTCATGGAAGCTTCTTTAGTGATAAAGCCAATCCCATGAATATTGTGGATGATCCCAATTCCCCTTCCTCCATCTATAAAAGCTTGTCCATTTTCCTTGGCAAGCTAGTTCCAGAGTTCCAAAGATTGAGAATTTTCAAGTTCACGCTGCAAGAAGCCTTCTTCATTCCCATAAGGCTAAATCTAAAGTAAGGAGATTCTTGTCCAAATAACCTAGGAGAGAGAGGCTTGTTCCCATTCCCAACAAGCTTTGCAAGACATGTGCTGTTGATCACCCGGCCAAAGGAGGATTTGACGTCAGAACTATGGTTGTATTCTTCTTTATTTATCAATAATAGACGACTATTATTATGGTTCCACTCTTATTGTTCTTTGTAATAATGATGAGTTACATCCTTTTTGACTGATATATAGTTGCATCTATTGGATTTTATGCTTGTGTTTGTGTCATTCTTTGCATGTGCAGGTGTCCATTTGCAGAGATCGTGGCGATTGTGACCAGCTAGAGCAAAGGAACGGGAGCGTCAACTCTTCTACAAGCACTAGCATTGGAATCCAGGTAGGCCCTCATCATTGGTATTTGATTTGAAATTAGGAACCTGTGTGATAGCATTGTTTGATTTTTTCTAGACCCAATCTGGGCTAGTAGCGATCGCCTCTATTCGCAGAGGGGATTTACCTCCACAACAACAACCAACAGAGAAGGGTGTGGAAGAGGTCAATATCAAAACAACTGCTAATCCTAAATTGGTAAAATTGTCCAAAGCATTACCACCAATGATCAAGGACAAATATATCAGTTTGTTGTCTTCATTTGCAGATGTGTTTGCTTGGGACTATTCTGACTTAAAGACATATGGTACCAACATAATTAAACACACTATACACATCAAGCCCAATCAAAAGCCATTCAGACAGAAGTTGAGAAGGCTAAATCTAAAGTTGCTGCCATCTATTGAAAAGGAGATAAATAGGTTGTACAAATAAAGAATCATTGTTCCCATCAGATTTTTGGATTGGATCTCTAACTTGGTTCCCATACGAAAGAAGACAAGTGAGATTTTCTTATGCATTGCTTTTAGAAATCTCAATAAAGTTTCATTGAAAGACAACTATCCACTACGCAAAATGGACCATATACTTCAGCGAGTAGTGGGAGCATCTCGTATGTCACTACTTGATGGTTATTCTGGATATAACCAAGTTTCTGTCCATGAAGATGATCGAGACAAGACAGCGTTCACGACTCCATGGGGAACCTTTCATTATGCTAAAATGCCTTTCGGTTTGAAGAATGCGGGTGCCACATTTCAGCGTGCAATGGACTTGGCTTTTGCAAATGCGAAGGATGTATTTTTGGTTGTGTACCTGGATGATTTGATGGTGTTTTCCAAATCTGATGAAGAGCACATGTACCATCTAAAAATTGTCTTTCAAAAGTGCAGAAAATATGGCTTATCGTTGAATCCGAAGAAGAGCTTGTTCGCCATGGAGGAAGACAAACTACTCAAGCATATTATCTGAAAAAATGGCATTTGTATTGACCCAACACATGTGCAAGATTTTCAGCAAATCGATCTGCCCTGGAATAAGAAAGAGGTACAATCTTTCAATGGTAAAATGAACTTTCTACGCCACTTTGTACCTAATCTTGCTAAACACCTAAAATAGATGACAAACATGCTTAAGAAGGACAACCAAGTGCAATGGATGGAGGAGGCTATAAAATCTTTCAATTTGGTCAAATTGGCTCTTTCCTCAGCTTCAGTTCTAGTCAGCCTGGACTACACTCAGGATTTCATATTGTTTTCATTTGCTTCGAAGCACACTATGGCAGCTGTGTTATTGCAGAAAAGAGATGATCATGAAAGACCCATTGTATTCTTCAACAGAGCTATAAGAGATGTAGCCTTAAAATAAAACATCATTGAGAAGCAAGCCCTTGCACTTGTGAAAGCATTAAAATATTTTCAGGTATATATTCTACATTCTCATATTTTGGCATATGTTCCTAACGCTGTTGTCAAAGATGTTTTAGTGAAGACCGATCTGGAAGGAAGACGAGGCAAGTGGATTGCAGCTTTGTTGGAATATGATATGGAAATAAAGTCCACAAAGCTTGTTAAAGGACAGGGATTGGTAAAGTTAATGGCCGAATCAAACTTGCATGCCTTGGACATAAATCTGATCGCTACTATGTCCGATGAGAATGAGGAAGGATCATCAATTTAGGTATTTGAAATGTTTGCTCTTTCTCCATGGTATTCAGATATCATATATGTGCTTAAAAATTTGTCACCACCACCCGACCTAACTGGAAACAGAGCGAGAACACTCATGTTGAAATCTACCAAGTTTTGCATTCTTAATTATGCATTGTATTGGAAAGATCCCGGTGGAGTTCTATTAAATTGATTGGTGGAAAAGGAAGCAAAGAAGGTCATGGAGGACTGCCACCAAGGAGACTGTGGTGGTCACCTTTTTTGGAAATCAACAGCAAATAAAATTCTAAGAACGGGGTACTGTTGGCCGTCATTGTTTGCTGATGTATATAAGACGGTCAAGCACTGTCATAAGTGTCAGATTTTCCAATGAAAGCAGAAGTTACAGCCTTTGCCACTTAAGCCTATTGAGGTGAGTGCCCCTTTTCAGCAATGGGGATTGGATTTCATTGGTGAAATTCATCCCGCTTCTTCCAGTTAGCATAGATGGATCCTCACAGTGACAGATTATTTCACGAAATGGATCGAGGCAATTCCCACCAGACAAGCTACTGATGCGGTAATGATTTCATTCCTTGAAAATAACATCTTGTCTCGCTTTGGTTGCCTGAATAAGTTAATCACTGATACGCAACAGCTTTCAAATAAAAAAGGATGGTAGATTTTTGTCATAAATATCACATCATTTTGGGTCACTCAACTGCCTATCATCCACAAGGCAATGGATTTGTGGAGTCTTAGAACAAATCACTGGTCAACATCATCAAGAAGCTGCTAGAAATAAACAAGAAGAGTTGGCATAAGAGGTTGGTCAATGTACTTTGGGCAGATCGGGTCAGTCAAAAGAAATCCATAGGTACATCACCTTTTGAGCTTGTTTATGGAGTTGATACAGTATTTCCTACCTCTCTCACTACCCCGGTAGTCAAACTTCTTCAGGAGGTCGGCAGTGAAGAAGATCCCATGCAGAGAAGGTTGAATCAAATGGTCCACTTGCAGCAGACCAGAGAAGAAGTTTTCAAAATAACATCCAGATTGTAGGAGAAGATTAAGAAAATTTATGACAGAAAAGCAAAGGCGGATAAATTTCAGTTGGATGATGTGGTGTTGAAGTGGGATGCAAGGAATGAGGAAAAAGGTAAGCACGGTAAGTTAGAGAACCTCTGGAAAGGTACCTTAAAATTGCAGCATATCGGGGTCAAAATGCCTTTCTTCTGAAGGAAATGAATGGGGAAGATTTTCCAGGAGGGCCAATCAATTGTTGGCTGCTCAAGCGGTAGCATTTCTGAGCTATTAACACTCCTTCCACTGTCACTATAAATACCATTATATTTTAGTTTGGTTAGAGTGTGTCAAGTTAGTCTTCAAGTCATTTCAATGTCAAATATAAGTCAATTTTTTGGTCATTTCAGTTTCATAAACGAGTCAAAGTCCTGTGTTGTTTATTGAAATAATGACTTCGTACCCCAATGGACGAAGGCACTATCTAGCTCTTCTAGAGATCTGCTATTCTTGGCACCTCTAAGGAGCTACCATCCCCCATTGGAGCCAATGTTAGAGTCGGTCTTGTCAGTCCTCCGTCAGAGATCAAAACTCTTTCTGCATTTCATTTTTAGGAGTCCCGATCCATTCACCCAGCTGCATTCTGCTAGGGGCATGCCATAATCTGATGAAAAAGGTCATGCTAGTCATTTCCCTTCATGTTTGGCTCCTGCTGGCTTAGGTCTTTTGTCAATGATCACTAAATTCCATGACAGTCAAGGTATGTTCCTTTAATGGACAAAAGTCATATCGATCATTAGGTCTAGGGATTAATCAATTTGGTCTTCAACCATGTCCAATAAAGCCATGCAGGCCAGAGTGAGGCCCTTACAAATTTATGATTCAGAGAGTTTCATCGTCATGTTGATAGACTTCGACAGTTCTTCAAAACTCTGTTTTGAAGAAAAGTCAAACATTGTCATTTGTGATAAAATTTTCAAAAATGTTGTTAGTTTATTACTTCAGGTGCAGTCATGGTTTCCATGGCCAAATTCCCTATCATGAATCCCTACAAAGACTGCTGAAAATTTCATCATTTGAGCTAAAATTTCAAAGGGAAAAGTGAAATTCAGTGTTGCTTTAAGTTAGTGAAAAAGACAAAATGAAACATTAGCAAAGTAGGTTTTTTGAGAAGAAAAAATTAAACCCATGACTTCAAAGTCTTTAAATAGAGGTTTCCTCAAGCAAACAAGGTCATTCTACAAATCAAGGTCATAGAGAAACAGTGCAAAGTCATTAGGAGGGCAAAGTGTGTGTTTAAGAGTGAGTGGGAGTCGTTTTTCAAAGCGTGGCGCACACACAGAGGGGCGCGACGCACATACAGAGCACGACGCACACAGAGCCACCCCACAACATAAATTTTACAAGGGTGCGGTGCATATAAAGGGCACGATGCACTGGGTTTGGCGCGCGACGCACACCCACAAAGACCCGAAATCATGCCAAATTGCCTCAAGTTGCTTGTGAAACTCCTCAAATCAACAGGTAGGCTCTACATCATGGCTTGCTCATCAAATTTTGTGAATATTATGGTGGTTCATGGCTATGTTTAATTGCAAGAAAACTCATAAAACCAACCATGAAAAAAACATCAAAGCCATGGTTGCTAGGGCTGCAAAATTGTGTTGTTAGTGCCAAGGCTCCATTTTCACCCCTCATTTTTCCCTATCCCCCCTATCTCATTTTACCCTATTACCCCTACCCTAAAATATTACCAAACCCCATCCCCTATCCCCTCATCTTATTTGTCAACATAACACCCAAAAACCCTACCTTATCAAGACCCAAAAACCCTACCTTATCAAATCACCAAACCCCCCTACATATCCCTAAACAAAACTTCTCCCCGTAACCCCTATTCCCATCATATTATTCCCCTCCTAATACTCCCTATTTTCATTGTTCCCCTTGGTGGCAGATATCACAACAAAACCTAATTTCACACCATCATCAAAGGGCATCCCAAGTACAGTACACACAATAGTCATGGCATCTGAGCATTCATCATAGTATGAGATGGAGACACAAAGTGATTCATCCTCGGAAGAACAAGCTCCCAGGAGACATCACAAGAGTGGAAAACATGTTAGGGATGAGCCAACTACCCTCACTGAATTGTAGGCCTGCCCTGTTGCCATGTCATGTTTCCAACATCTATCATGTTTTGAATTTTGTCAAAGGGTGGCTAATGTTAGAGTTCATCATGAGTTGGCCTGTCTTTTTGTGCTTCACCTACATGGAGGTCAGTCTATCTTGGCCGGGGTCACCTTCACATTGACACCCGAAACTATCTTATTGGCAACCAGCATACCGAATGTTGGAGAACAGTGGCACAAGAAAAAGAAGGTGGATAGGCAACATTATGAGCCTTAAATTAAGGCCAATTTCTTGAGGCAGCTCAAAAGAGTCTTTCCATTAAGATATTTTAAAGATGAATATGCTCCGCTCATGAAATTGATCATGAAGTACTTCAGCTGTGAGGGGAGATTCTCTTGTGTATATGCCTACCACATCAGGTTTCTCATGCACTTTACCAGGGTGTGGATGATGAACCTCCCATTTTTCATTTACAGGAACATAGAGAGGATGAACACCTTCATGCAGCATAAGACCCCTCAGCTGCAACTTAACAATGTTTATCACTTTGCTCTTATCCGGATTTTGGTGGATCATCTGTTGGGATTGTAGGGCATTGCTTGGGAGGAATTTATCTCCCGTGACCTCTTTAGCACTTCACAGGTATTATCAAAGGTAGAGCATGAGATAGGTGGCCCTTCTCATCAGTATGAGTGCCATGAGACCAATACTATGCCAGTATTTGTTACATATTAGAGAGGTAGTAGGCACTTGTTTGCAGCAGCAAAGTGAGCGTTATCTCCACCCGTGGTGGAAGGGGCCTTGCTTTCGGCATCGAAAACATAGGTATAGGACAAGGGCAAGAGGCTCATGCTTGACGAGGGGCCAACAAGTGAACAGGAGGCCGACTTCATCCTCATTTAGGATGATGATGCAGATGTGGAAAGTGCCAAACTTAGGATGACCATACAGGAGCAGAAAACAAAGATCCAAGACTTGTCACTCAATTTGGAGAGGGCCAAATGGATCATTAGGTATTTGGAGTAAATGAACAGATAGCTTGAGGACCAGCATAAGATCATGGAGCTGCAAAGCATCCACGAAAATCGCCAACTGCCCAACATCGGAGGATCGAGCTCACTCCCTTGGAGCAAGAGATTAACAATGACCGTGAGTCTTGGCTCGAGCAGATCAACATCCACCTTGAGAGACTTCTGGAGAAGGCTGACAGAGACAAAACCATACTGAGGCGCATTGTTTATCATTACAGGGCACGGAACATGAGTTCAAAGGATGGATAAGGAGCTTGAAGGCAAAATTGAGCAGAGCGACAAAGAGGCAAAAAGAGCAAGATCGGCTTCGAATCTTTGCTAAAGCCTCTATGGCCCAGTATAGTGCCTCTTAGAGAACCTCCAGCCCAAATTTCAAGAAATTTGGGGCGATTCTGGTCACATGGGAAAATTTTGGTCACAACACAAGTTTTTTCTCCCTGTGCGCCACGCCACTGGTACGATCCTTAGGATTGGGAGCTCCAAATTGCAAATGGCTTGCATTTTTGGATTCATCATGAAAAATCACGACTATTGGTGCATGGAAAAGAAATTTGGGCATGATTTGAGTCTCTTGGAGGTCAAAAACACCCAAAAAATGACCTCTCTGCCCCTATTTTGACACACAGGAAGCAGTCTTGGGAGAATGAAGATTTGGAGTGAAAATGAGCACCAAATTCAGAAATTCCACTTGGGTTAGAAAGTAGATAGGCCAAGATTTCCAACAAGCACACTTGGGCACATTTTTGGACTCCCGCAGGTACCTAAAAACAACCTCCAAAGTGGCACAATGCATATAGAGAAAAAGGCCAAATTCACCTCCATTTCGCGAAATTTTGATTCGCGACTTTCTCCAAGTGGGCCCGCTCATCTACATTTCACTTTTTTCAGCAACTAAGGAAACATTTAAAGAGTTTTACTTCTATCTAAGTGGAAAAGGAAGGCAAATGGTCATCCAAGCCATTTTTCATTTTTGTAATGCTGCACCTGTAGTTAATGTTTGGCTTTCCATCTCCATTTTGTAATGATTTGAGAAACTCCCCAACTCTTGGTCGTTCTATCTCCTTATGGCATGTTCTATTTATTGTATGCAAACCATTTGCAAAAGGTTTGCTGGCTTGTAATTTCTGGGAGACTTTGGTAAATAAACTTTGTTTATTCATTGTATATTTTGACAAAGGATTAATGAAAGGCAGCGACTCTGTTTCATGAGATTCATGTGGTTGTGAGTGTAGCAAATGTGTCTCTTATGTTTAATATGTATTTTGTTATGTTCCGCAGTTCATTTCATATTCATTTCTAGTGAAATTTTCTAAGTTAGATAAGGTAGAATTCATTTTTATTGCTCTGCCTATGGGAAAATTTCATGTTCAATGTTCCGTAGTTCATTTCAATACTTATGCCCTTTTCACCCTCCTAAGAAATTTCTCATTCCTTGTTATTTCAAACTAAATTGCTAGAATTTCCTCCTGTCTTGCCTCATGAAGTAATCTGTGCCTTTGTATTAAATTCTCTACTCATTACTATCTGTTGGTCCCATACCATCCCATAAACTCATTCATTCATAAAAAGTTGTTTCTTGTATCCATATTTACTTACTAGCCTAAGATTAATTTTTCACTGTAAGTCATCTCAGACCATATCATTTATTTATTCACTAAGCATGACATGGAGAGAGCCCTCTCTTGTTCTGGTAGGGCTAGCTACCAGACTGAGCGTGGTTTGTGGTTACCTTGAATTTTGCCTTCCTTCAGCCTAAGGCAAATTTAGGTGCTAACAACGCCATGTAGCTAGTTTGTGCTTGATGCTGGATACATGATAGAGGTATCAAATCACACTAAACTTGAAGAAGTGTTTATTTTTCATCCCTTCCAGAATCTTGTTGGATCATGTAGTGTGTAGAGAAGGATTAATGGTGGACCCTGCTAAGATCACGATCATAATTAACTTGGAAGTCCCAAGGAGTGTTAAACCGCTGCGCGCAACACTGGGTCATACTGGATTTTATAGAAAGTTCATTAAGATCTATGCCTAACTTACCATGCCAATGGAAAATATATTGAAGAAGGTTGTTACATTCTGTTGGAATGAAGAATGTCAATGGAGCCTAGATGTATTGAAAGAAAAAATGGTCATCGCACTGATCCTGGTCTTCCCAGATTAGAAGAAGCAATTTCATGTGCATGCAGATGCGTCATGTATTGTGCTGGGAGTAGTACTGACACAGTCCAGTGAAGGAGGATTAGATCACCTGATAGCCTTTGCAAGAAGGAAGTTGTCGAAGGATGAAAATAACTATTCCAAGATGGAGCGTGAAGGGTTGGCTATGGTATATGCGCTCCAAAAGTTCAGGCATTATTTTCTAGGTGGCCACTTTAAGATGTATACAGACCATTCTGCATTAAAGTACCTGGTCAACAAGCATGTGTTGGGGGAGGAAATATGTAGATGGATTTTTTTGTTTCAGGAGTATGATTTTGAAGTAATTGTGAAGCCAATGAGGTTGAAAACAGGACAAGATCATCTATCTTCCATTGAAATAGGAGAGGATACTACTAATTTGGAAGAAGGAATACATGACACGTAGCTCTTTGCAATGTACATAGCAGACAATCATTTTGTAGACATTATCCACTTCCTGACTAAAGGAATGGCCCCAGAGGGTTACACTAGTAAACATTCAAAGGAATTAGTGGTGCGCATGATAGAATTTTTTGTGATTACAGGCCACTCCTTTAAGATGGAATACATTGTGCCTAGTCTATGAATAATGGCTTTCACAGGAATGGCAGATAGCAGAGCCTTAGAAGAGTGGCTCATGCAGCTGATAGAGCAGGAGGAAGATAGATTCTTGGTTGGATTCCATCAACAAGTTCAGAAGGTGCATGAAAAGGCATGGCAATATCGGCACATCAAACTATGCACCTTTAAGGTAAATGATTTTGTTTAATTATATGACAACAAGTTTGATAAGTTTCTAGGAAAATTTCAAATGCATTGGATGGGGCTATATGTTATCAAGGAGATTACTGATGGTGGATCAATTCAAATTGTGAAATTGAATGGAGATCCATTTCTAAAAAAGGTAAATGGAATCCAATTGAAGCCATACATTGGGGATCCGACCAGATGACTATATGACGGTAGCGCAGTCTTAGCACTCTAGGCAGCTGCAAGGAGGTGCGGGACTATAAACTATACTGCCTGGGTTGTAGAGTTGTGCGAGGAGTGTTTGCACAAAACAGGATGATGTCACAGTACCAAAAAAAGTGCGAAGGAAGCTACACTATAGGGGTGGAGACTGCACAACACAGCTAGAAAGTGACTGTTACCATCACTATGCATGATTTGACTACCAAAATATGGTTAAGAGGAGCGGCCAGATAGAATTTAAGGCATTTAAGGCTGAAACCAAGTGTGAAATATTTTGAAATATGCCACAAATCTCGCATTTATGGATGGATTTTGGGGGGAACAGTCGAATTTGAATTCAAATTTTCCTATAAATTGCAGGTTTCCATCTAGCGAGAAACACTTTGCATTCTGAGAAATTCTAAGTTGTGTTGTCTGTTGCGTGAGCTCTCTAAGAATTTTCTTGCAAGCCTCGTGTCTGATCAGTATCCTCAGTCCGATTAGAACCTCATTAATAGCTTCATGTCTACACTAGCTGAGACCACTAGTACTAGGGCTGATGTCATATCTGTGGGAGCTCCCCCTAAGGTCATGAGTATGGAGGTTCCCGTAGTAGTGCCTAAGGCATCGAGGTCACCTAGGGCGAAGCCTATGTTGACGAGAGAGGTTCCAAAGCATAAAAATGATAAACAAAAGAAATTGATGTCAATGTGTGAGTCACCGAGGAAACATCTAGCTACACATGCTTAGAGAAAATAAAATCCAACCGCGTAGGAGAAAGGCAAATTGGTAGATCTGGAGGCCGAGGAGGGTGTGTGAGACATAGATATTGAGGGGGTACACCCTATTTCGAAGCTACTGGAGTACATCCCTTCACGCCAAGGCAAGGTGAAGGTCCCGAAGGACCTAGATGAGGGACAGTTCCTCCTTAACACACCCCTGCTTCCAGAAAATATAACTTTTGAAGGTCCACGCTTGGCGTGCATCCCATATCTGAAGCTTGAAGATTGGGATTTTGGGGACATCAAGTGGTTCCCCCACCTAGCTACCGATACCTTCATGACCTAAGTTTTATACAAGGAGCTTGGTGTCACTGTGCTGGAGCCGGTGGAATCAATTCGTGGGGTAAACAAGGTAGAGTTGTTGAACCTGCTTTGGGTGCCTCACTACCACCGTGCCCCCATAAATTTGACAGTAATTAAGAAGTTACCATGTCTTTTGCATGATGGGTGCTTGTGGTTGAGGGAGATGATACCATTCACAAATATTCTTATACATTGGATCACATTGTTACCTCATTCTGAGCTAAATCTGTCCAAGGCATTTGGCCGAAAGATGGGCGAGCATGACCTTACCGAGAAGATGAAGGACAAGTTAAAACTTGTTAAGAAATAATGCAGGTATTCCATTTCCAGTAATACTAATCATGCGTGAAGGTTGCCACCCAAATTTTAGCTAGAAAAGTGATGAGAAAGTGTTGTGCGAAGCAGGTGTCCGCACCAACTAGGAACACTAGTTGTGTGGTGAGTTCCTTGTGAACTACAGAGAGACATAGGATCACAGTAAGAGCTTCCATTACTCATGGTTATTACTATAAATTGTGCTAGTCGCTTGGGAGTTGTTGGAGGATAGCCAATTTCCTCCAATTGAGACAGATTTTCCAAAAGCGGTAAAGTTTGCATCTTTATGGTCCATCAAGGATGCTGATAGAGTCAGGGAAAGCAATGTGTTTTGGGTACTGATGGAGGTGAGCATTCATGCTGCCATCAACTGAAATCCATGGTTGTCACTAGCCATATTTGAGAAGCTATTTGAGTATGCAGAGTTCAACACGAACTTCCACCGTGTTTACCTCTGGGCATGAAAGGATCCTGACCAGAAGTGGTATGATTTACCATACTTAGCTACAGACGATTCCATTGTAGAGGTCCTCAAGCGATGGCCATCATATTGGAACACAACATCATATTTGGTTGATGGGACTAGCAAGTTCGCAAAAAATTAGAAAAAAGGACGCGACCTGACTGAGGGTTCAACAGTTAGAAGAAAAGAGGATGAAGGAGACTGAGGAGAAGGCCTGAGCAGAAGTGTAGTGCAACGCAAAGTAACAAGTAGAGCAAGAAGAGCATGACTATGACAGAAGTCAGAAATCTCCTTTGCCCCAAATGGAGGAAGAAGATTGGTCAGAACACGGTGATGACGCTTAGTAGAGCACTCCCTTCCACGTAAAGAGACATAAGGAATAGGAAAAGGAGGGACAGTGAAAGAAGACCAAAGCCTCCAAGTCATTGCACGATCCAATTTCCTTGATAAAGGGTGACTTAGATGACATTGGAGATAAGGTAAGGGATATGACAATAGAACTACTGTAGCAGTTTGAGTAGTAGCAGAAGTAGGAACTAAGTGCCATACAGTCGGTTCTACATGAGATGCAGATCCAAACAACTAGACTCCAGGCAGATGCAAGGAAGAGTAATGTGGCATCAACCAGTTTGGCACTAAGGACCACTCAAGCAGTAGAGTTGGTTCGATCCTTGGATCTCTGGGAAGTTGCGCTACCTGATGGATCCCTAAGGGCAGAGATGGATGCTGACAAGGCTACTATCTATTCTTTGAAGAATATTGGTCTAAACTTGGCCACACTACTGAGTGAATTCCTTCACACATTGCAAGCAGGTGTGATTGCAAAGCTTAAGGCCTGAGAGCAGTGCATGCTGAGCATGATCAACAAATATAAGGTTAACAATTAATATATGTTCATTGAGAAGATGGCCATGCTAGAAGCATGGAAGAAGGTTCAGTAGAAGAACGAGCAAACTACAACTATGGTAGCCAAAGCATGCATAACCATTCCAAAACTACATATACCAGAAGAAGCAATGTTGGAGTTCAAGATTAGAAAGTTGGCTATAGGCGTGCATGATGCAAAGACAAAAGTAGCCAAGGTTCAGTTTGAACTAAACCTTAAAATCACAAAGCTTGAGTTGAAGTCACAGCCTTCAACTCAACCATAGATTAGAGAATAGTGTGAGGCAACTGTAAAGGATGGAGTTGCAACAGTAGATGTCACGGTGGCAGATTGCACCACGCTCTTTGAGCAGTCCATGGAGGTAGCCACAATGCTCTAGGAGGATCCTAACTTGTAGAGGTTGAATATAGAAGCCTGGGAATTACAGCAACAGTACGATGAATCAAAAGTGATGACGCACACCGTCATTATATCACAATGATTGGCTAAGTTGCATTAGGCAAAGTAGTTGCTCAAATAGGTGGAGGCAATGCAAAGGAAAGAGGCAGTCCTCAAGGCCCAATTGGGGCTTTGGCTAGATGAGGCCTATATTATCTCTGCCACTATTGAGGAGGAATTGGCAAGCCTGTAGAGAACGTGACAGAAGATCAAGGAGGACAATGTAGGACCAACAACAGAGCAGCTAGTGGAGCAAATCGAATAGGTAGCCACACAGAGTGCGACTAAGGTGGTAGTGGCCCAAGTAGAGTTAAGAGGTCTCTATAGTAAGATCTCTACACCAGCCAAGTGACTTGATGGCAAGTCACAATATTTGTGTTAGGGGCCTATTGCGACAGGCTCCCCTAGGGTCAATTTTGGGGCAGAAGCCCATGTTTTGGGGTAGAAAGCCCAAGTTTTGTTATGTAAAGTGTAAAGTCTCCACAAGTTGTAGTCATGGAGTACGTAGATAGTTAAGTGTCATAAAAGGTTTTACCCTTCTTTTATGTAGGTTGTGTCAGCTTGTATAGACCTACCCATGGTCCGTGGACCATGAGATTGTATAAAAAGGAGAGTCTTAGAGAGTCTAAGGTAGTTAATTTCATGATATTGCTGAAGATGAATGTAATGGGTCAGTAGAAGTGAAGAGCAAAGAGTCTTAGATTAGAAGAGAGGCTCTGCAACTGTGTGCGTAGAGGCTTAGAGTAGAGTCTACAACTAAGTGTATGGACCCCTACAACTTAGTGCATAGGGTAGTCTTAAGTCTGTAAGCGGAACTGAAGTATCAATAAAGAGATTATTCTAGAAATATCTGTGTTTTGTCTATTTTCTCTTGTTATGAATGAATGCGCTATTATGCTATGATGAATGATCAGTTTATGATTTAATATTGTATCAATGGATGATTCTACATGGTTTACATTGTTATATGAACGCAAGTACTAATGTATGTTTATGCGAAGAATATATCAATGCATGTTAAAGATATCAGATACTTAGGCAAATCCGGGAAAATACATAACTAAGGGAAATTACAAAGGTGCGTAAGCGGTTGATTCTCCTTTTTAGGGTCCACGAAAGAAAGTTGTAGACCTTCGGCAGAGGTATAGAATCTGATTAAGAGAGGTTATATTGATAAGTCCTCAGGGCTTATCGATCTGTGCGAAGGCAAGGTTAGGGCATAAAATGACATCATGCTCATCTATGGGTGCAGAAACTTGGTTCAAGCACCCCCCATACTACCTCAAGTGAGACTTCAGTTTGTGCTCCGTAGGTTGATGCCGAAAGTTCCAGTAATGTAGGGATTTGTTTGGCAAACTTAACTCTAAACCTGGGTCAGGACCCCCTAAGCCAACAAAGCCTATAAATACAAGTCAAGTGACCCTCATTTGGACATCACCATCAAGCATCTTCTTCTTCTCTCTTATTTGGTTTGGCTCACTTAGATTTGAAGTGGTTCACATAAATTTGTTCGTATAATTCCGATGTTGTAGGGTCTAAGCTCGCACATGTGGTTTAGGGTTTTTTGTCTATGGTTGTAGGGTTAATACAGGAAAATATTTGTTGTAACCACTCATGTGCAAGATTATCCATGTGGTTGGAACACTTCAATCCCTCTCATGTACTCTCTCTCTGTGCAATTGGGATCTAGAGTTTTTCTGACAAATGACCATAGGTTTTGATAGTTGACCGCAGAGTTTGACAGTTGAGAGTAGACTTGTGAAACATGATTCTGATTAGTATTATTGTTGGGCTCATCTTTTAGATGTAGTATGGTTGATATTATCATGATTGATGAATTGGAACATTGTACTCTCTCTTTGTTGAACATTTTATGAAAATATAATAAGAGGACAAATTTGAAAGGGTTTTCCCCCTTGTGGGGTATATCCCTGGACTTTGACCAAACCTGGTGTCTCTTCTCTTATTGTTCATTACATTTATTGATCTATCTACAATTTCGATTATTCATTGGAAGATTTAATTGTGCTTGAAATTGAAGATAAGAATTGGTCTGAAGTAATTGCAACAACATAGAAGAATGGAAAATTAACATGGTATCAGAGCTAAGGTGCAATAAATCCCAAGGAGACAAGAGACAAGAGAAATCATTCTTGAAAGAAAGTTGAAGAAACCTATTTGACTTGGCCAATATGTCCACCTCTTACTTCAAGGATAATGAGAAGTTGGGTAACTCCTCTAACTTTGTTTCTTGGAAGACCAAGTAGGAAGTTATACTAAACTAAAATTATGTTTTGGAGTATGTGGGGAGGTACTTGAACCTCCATCAACTGATTTTGCTGCTATAAAATCTAGGAACAAGAAATGTGATCTAAAAGCTAAGAAAAAATTATCATTGATGGTTTACAAGATATTTTTCTTTTTTATGTTCATAACTTAAAGGAATATAAGGATATGAATGACAAGATGGTGGGGATGTATGAGGTCCACAAATTGAATCACATCATCTCCTTGAAAGATCAACTCAAAGACTTAATTATTGTCACCAAAAAATGATCACCTAGTCATTTTTAACTAGGTGGATCGAAATACACCATGTGGGATTAGTTTTACCATAGTGTTGTAGTAGCTACAACCACCCTCCAATTTTTCCTTAGCCTATTTTGTAGCATCCCTACCAACCTTACACAACAATTTATCTTGCTTCGCCAAGTACTCAAGATTCAAGTGTTTTCCTCACACAAAGGAAACCTGTTGATCATAGTTGATCCATTCTCCTCATAGGATGCTCACCCAAACTTGGTCTAGCTACAGGCTGAGCAGCTTCCCCTTGAAAATTGTGCATTTCTGGACAACAACCAGTCTTCCCTCCAAGAATTGCGCAATCCTATATAACAGCCTGCTGAGCTCCAAGATTATGCAATCCTGCCATCCAACCCTCCCAGTAGGATTTGCACAAATTTCCTAGTAACAGGTTGTTCAGCCTAGGATTTGCACAAATCTGGAAAGAAGTTAGCTGGTATACCCAAAAATTGCAAAAATCTCCTGGGTAGCCAACCCAACTCCCAGCCATAAATGTGCATGTTTCTCCAGCAGTCGAGCAATCCCTTACATATACAGCTGAGTTGACTGGTTCCCTCCGAGACTAAGCAAAACAAACTTGCAAGCATGGGCTACTTCTCCCAAGGTAGGATGCAAAGGCATCCCTTGTTTCAGGGATATATGTTTAGCATTTGGACGTTACATGCAAGGAACGATTCCCAAACCGCCCACCAAGTGTCGCTTCCCCTAAATTCATGGCATGCGCATCACAACCTCAATGTTATCAAAACTCATTAACCAGACACTACAAAGCTCATTCCTCACATCAACCTTGCAACTCTAACATCCCACATCACATCTAGGAGCAGTCGACACATTCAACTCAGGTTTTTTTGGGTAAGCCCACTTCCCATGCCTTATACTGCATTTCTATGACTTTTTGTGTTTTCGCTTATAGGAGTATTGTTTTCTTGATTTCTTTGAATTCTTGCGATCATTTACATATATGCTAGCTTGTCCTAGCTCTGTTTCAGTTTTTGTTGCTATCTCACTACTTTGGCATGCAGGAAATTGTTTTGCATGGACAGTCACCCAACCGATTAACTACCTCACCCACATGCATGTTGATCTATTTTCTGAATCTTTCATTCATGTTTTGCATTCACTATCAATCACTTCTACTATCACTTAGTGTTGCCATGAATTAATTGTCTTAGTTGCCTTTAGCTTCCCGTCGGCAAGTTAGGCCAACCTTGGCCTGGAATTTTCCTTCACTAAGGCTACATTGCGCAACTTGGGGAAGCAAGGCTCACC
Organism: Pinus taeda; assembly: GCA_000404065.3. Taxonomy (NCBI): domain Eukaryota; kingdom Viridiplantae; phylum Streptophyta; class Pinopsida; order Pinales; family Pinaceae; genus Pinus; species Pinus taeda. The sequence continues at coordinate 21,481 of APFE031306532.1, forward strand.
TTCCTCTCTCGATTTTCACATTTCTACCCAGAACTATCTTCCAAGACTGTTTTGTGCATTTCTAGAGGATAGTGGTTGCTTGGCCCAAGAAATTGCACAAATCTGTCCCTAGGCCAACAGTCCTTCCCAGATGGAATTGTGCATTGCACATTCCCAATAGTCAGCAGCCAGACTGGACTATGCATTGCACAGTTCAAGTAGTTGACCAATCTCCCAACATCCCATACTGTGCCTTGTGTAGTTTTGGTTGTCGGTCTCCCGACCTCCTAGCCGAAATTGCACAACCTTCATGATCATGCACCCAGGTATGTTGCAAGTCATTTCTCATGTTCATTTTGGTTTTCGACTAACAGATCTCTTGCCGTTAGTGTTACCATGTCTCCAGGTCTCCCAGATGTTCATCTGCCTCTCACCAGTACGGGTACAATGGTTTCGAGGAGAACAGAGACGAAAACACTATTCAGAGCACACTTGGGGATGCAGTCGATCAAGTGTCCATGGAATTTCCTACCCATGAAGACATCAAGTTGTTTGTAGACAAGGACATCAATATATGATAGTATCAACATCACAATGAGAAACATCATGAGCAATAGTTGAAGACATCATACCAAATGCAATGAATGCAAGAGGAGGGTTGTTGACAACACGGAGGCAGAACAAGGTTGCAAGCTCAAGCAAGTCCATTGATGATGAAAGAAACTTTGGAGACTCTGACTATGAAGTGATGGCACAACATGAAGATCATGTGAAGAAATAAGAAGTGACAAAGAAGGAGCTGCATGTACTGAAGCAGCAACTCAGGAAGAACATGAAGCTACATAGACAAATGAATGAGTTGCAACATGAATAAGAACACTAGTGAGCTCAACATGCACTCATGGATGAAACTGCGCCCGTACAAGTTAAAGATCCATCCCAACAACTGAGATGGAGTAGACATGGTGAGCAATGTTGTTGATTGCATGGAAGGGATTTAGCATCATGCATGTCATTGAGCGCATGCATGCAATCCAACCCATTCAACACACTCACCAAGGCGAAGACAAGAAGCAGGTCCAACTGGAGCTAAACATGTACTTCAGCAAGTTGATGTGCATGACCACCAACACACACTTGAAGATCACCATGGACATTATGCATCAATGTGTTTCCGATTCAAATGCACCCAAGAAGGCCATGTGCATGTTAGGAGACAAGTTGGATAAAGGAGTCAAACCAATGCACTGGTTGCAACGAAGGCAATAGTTCACTTCAGCAAGATGTCACCATGAGGTGCATGCACACCATCATGGACAACCAAGCTTGGAATTAGCACATCACCTTCACCATCACAAGCATTTCAAAGAGTTGGTCTCATCACAGTGAACCGAGTGTTAATGATTTCTTGCAAGGCTTGCTCAAGCCATGTTGGCTCACATGAGTACATGTGCATTGTAACGCTGAGTCATGTCGAGCGTAAGTCAAGTGTTAATAGTGGATGTAAAAGTCATAGAGTAGGTGAAGAGTGTTACAGGTCAATTTGGGCACATCAAGCCTGACTTCCAGATTAGTAATATTAGGGTCCATCAATCCCTATTTTAGTTTTTTTCATTCCCTAATTAGGTCAACCTACCTCATGCTTACCTCCCAAGAGTTTTCATGATACCATTCATCCAAAAATTGTCCCTAAGGAGATCAATGTAGGTAGCCTTCTATCAGGCTTCATTGCAATGCAGGAACTGCACTGACTGGGTGTGCTACACTGCATCTAACCTTTGTTTCACCTGCATTGAGCAGGTTTCAACTAATTTTTTAAATGAATCCATTGGATTACTCATCCAATGGATACTTCTAGAAGTTTCCAAGCTGGTAGAGCTCGCATTTGGATGAGGAAGAGGATGAATGAACCTCAATCCATTATCCCTTCCTCCATGGAACCACCTCCAAATTTGGTAGAGCACTCATGAGGGCCATTAATGGCTTAACCTCCTCCATTTAGCTAAAAATTGATCAAGCATTTAAAGGTTGGTCTAAGTTGGAATTTCTTGAGCTAAGGAGATGTTATTTTAATGAGATTAGTAAGAGTATTGTAATGATGTCAAATTGTTGCTTCATGAGGAGATAAGGGATTGAACTAGAAGGAAGACACTGAATCAAGCATGAACATTCATGGGTTGTAATGTTTCCTTTTATCAATAAAGAATTCAAAGCTTTTTCCATTCATGTTCTCATATGTATATCGTATTCTGGATTCTATGATATGTTTAATTAACATATCTTTATTGTATGCTTTTATTGGTTTCTGTCTCAGCTTGTGTGCAGGTACTTTATAAGTGGGTTAAGTACAGAACGGAGTAGCAGGATCGATCAAAGGAGAGAGGGAGCAAGTGAAAGCTACAGGTTGGTTTCTCTTCTTACCTCTTTTATCTATTAATTAAAGAAAAGGTAGTGAATTACTTTGTCTGTTGTTTCTAGACTAGCTACTAAGTCTAGATGGTTAGGCGTTTGTTAAAGCTCTAAATTTTCCCAAAACAAATTGGCGACTCTAGTGGGGATAATTTTAACCCTTTTAGTAGCTTATCAGCCTCCTAAGACATTTATACATACTATACTTTTGGTCTTTGATTGAATTTTAGTCTTATTTCATTGAAAATTAAGTTGAAATTGTGTTAAAATTGCCTGTAGAATGGCTTATTATTACCAGCGCAATCCAATGAAGGACACAGTGCGCTGCAACACACTTCCCGCATAGGTCTAGTGCGATTCAGCGCACTATCTCTAACTGTTTCCTGCACTGATCCCTTGAGGGTTAGTTTCCCATCTAGGAACTGAAAGTTTTTGCCAATTTTCTCTTGTTTGAATGAGTTGTTGAATGTCAATGATGTTTTGTCTCCGAAAATAGTTTTTATCTCCTTATTTGACCTGATTTAGATTGGATTGTTGGATGTTTTTATGTATTTGTTTTATCATTTGAAATACATTGATCTAGATTTAAATAGGAACACAACAAATCATAGAGATAACCATAAACACAGATATGCAGTAGAAATAATACTTCATTTCATTAATGTAAAATACTGAAATATGCTTACAAACGGTAATGGAAATAAACCAGCTAGGGCAATGGTAGCTTATCTCTAGGAAGAGATGTGGCAGTTACATGCCTCTAAATTGTGTTACAATGAGGTTTGAAGGCCTATTTATTGTTGAGAAACAATAGAAAACCCTTCACATCCCAAAACCTAACCCTAGAAGATGAAACGCCAAATTGTGGGCCCCGTTTGGGTAAATTGGTACATCAATTTCCTGAGGTCGTAACTTTGGCATATGATCTTCGTTTGACGCGTACGATAGCTCGTTAGAAAGATCTATCCGAGAAATACCACTTTGGGAAGGGCAACATCGGTCCATGGACCCATGTTGCCCCCAGATTTCCAAAAATTGTCGTTTAGGGCCTCAAAACGGCTTCGGAAGTTCAGGACCCGAAAAACTGCTAAAAATAGTAAGTTGTGCTACAATTAAGGAAACTGAAAATGTTGAGAGAAAAAATGATGGGGGTCCAGATGGACTTGGTAGGTGGCCACCAATATCCACCTGGATCAGATTGTTTCTTTGATGTTTTGATAATCTCTATTTGTCCTTCCAAAGAGTCTCCTTATTTCTTCCCATTGTTGTTGGGCAACATGACAAGAGTTCAAGAGATGTTCCTGTGTTTCTTGATCCTGTTTACAGAGACAACATCTAGGAGGACCCTAAATTCCACACTTTTGAAGTTGATCCCAGGTCAGAATGTGGCCTTTACCAACCAACCATAGGAAGTGAGTCACTTTCAGCCACCAATTACCCTTCCATATATGTTTCCATAGGGTTGTCATGTCATCTTGTTCTTGCTGCGTGATGACATTGTATGCTTCTTTGATCGTGAAGTTTCCCTTCATTGAATGACCCCATATCAGTATGTATGGACCTGTTCTAATAGCTATTTTCCTTGTCTTCATTTCTTTTATATACAATTCTCTTTGTTCCATATCAATATGCCTATCCCATTCTTCCGGATTTTTCCAAGTTTTCCAGGATTCCTCTTGGTGATCTTCGTTCCATAATTCTCTAACATAGTTCAACCCTTCCTCTTTTGCCTTCTAGCATGTGCTGCTTAGAGCCTAAACATCATTCAATTTCTCCCTTCGATGCCAAGCTTCTTCCCAGAATTTGGCTAAATTTTCGTTCCTGATTTCCCAGAAGGCATGCTTGGATACTATGTCTCTGTTTTGACTGTCCAGATTCCATATTGTCGAGCCTTTCGGGGTTTCCTCCAGTCTTACGATTTCCTCTGGTGTTGTTGACATGTTATATTTTTTGTCCGGATTCTTTTCCATAGGTCTCCCCCCTCCCATCATCCATCTCCACCAGAGCTTAGCGCCCATTACTTGGTTCAAAGAGTATGGATCTCTCAAGCCCAATCCCCCTTCATCTTTACTCTTAACTAGCCCCTTCCAGGATATCAATTCCCACTTTTTGTGCTCCTCCAGTCCTCCCCAAAGGAATTTTTTGAATATCTCCACCATTTTGGTGCACGCACCTTTGGGGGCAGCCATTGCCGAGAGTTGGTATATTGGAATCGATTGCAAGACTACTTTGACCAGTACTACTCTTCCTGCTATATTCAGGGTTTTGAACGACCAATTGGCCAATCTGCTGGTAAGTTTCTTAATGGTTTGTTGTCAATTCGCCATCTTTAGAGGATTCAAGGCTAGCGGGTGCCAAGATATTTTGGGGCAGTTCTCCCGAACGAAAACCCAATAATCTTGTTAAATATGTTTTAAAATTTCCTGCGGTGTTGAAGAAATATACACATGATTTCTCCTTATTAATTTGAGAACCAGAAGTTTCCATGAAGAGGTCTAGGATCCCTTTTATTCTTTTTACTTCTCTGAGAGAAACTACTCAAAACAACATGATATCATCCACAAATTGTTGGTGTGTGATCGGGAGGTTATTCCCCCATATTTGGAGCCCTTTGATCTTCCTTTCCTGCAATTCTTTTTTGATATATCTTCCTAACCCCTCCGCTGCAATGATGAACAGGAAGGGGGACAGAGGATCCCCCTGTTGTAGTCCTCTAGAGGCCTTGAAGGTTTTAGATGGCGATCCATTCAAGAGAATGGAGAAAATCGGGGTAGAGATCATGCAAAGACCCATTCAATCCATCTATTGCAGAAACCGAAGGCCGCTAGTACCGATTTAAGGTATGCCCAGTTCAGATGATCATAAGCCTTGGAGAGGTCCAGTTTGATCATCATTCCAGCTTCTTTTTTGGTTTTCAAGGAATGCACTACTTCTTGAGATGCTACCAATCCATCCAAAATTTGACGCCCTTCCACGAAAATTGTTTGTTTAGGGGAGATAATGCTATAAAGGATTGGCTTAAGTCTTTTGTCCATAAGAGTTGCAATAATTTTATATATTACATTACAAAGGGCTATGGGTCTAAAACTTTGGGGATCTTCAGACTTAACAGTTTTGGGAATAAGAGACAGGAGAGTTGAGTTTAAGCCTGGACATACCTTCTGGCTTCTTCGAGATTCTTCCACAATGCCCAGAATGTCTTTACCCAAGAATTTCCATCCCGCCTGGTAAAATTCCACTGTGAAGCCATCTGGTCTAGGAGCTTTATTCTTCTTCATCCCTTTCATGATCTCTTCAACTTCCTCCAAAGTTGTTACCCTCATAAGAGCTAGGTTTTGATCTCTGGTAATTATGTTTGGTATCTTATTGCAGATTCTCCCAATAGCCTCTCTCTTATCTTCTTGTGGTTTCATAAGGAGGTCTTAGAAATGACTTATGAGAGTCTATTCCATTTCCTCGTGTTGAGTTAAGCAGAGTCCTTCTTCGTTCTTTATAGAGAAGATTTTATTTCTCTGTCTCTGCTGGATCATTGCCTGATGGAAGAACTTCGTGTTCCTCTCTCCTTCTCGTAATCAATTCACTCTTGATTTTTGTCTCCAGAGAATATCCTCCTGTTTCCTTCTTTCTTCAATTTTTCCGATCAGAATCCCTTCCTCTCTAGCAAGTTCCTCACTTCTACCTGCTATTATAATTTCTTGCTAAAGTTTCTTCATCTTCTGGTCTAAAAGCTACTGGTCTTTGAGGATGTTTCCAAATTCCTCTTTGATCCATTTTTTAATTTTCTCTTTCAGTTCCTTTAGTTTTAATTGGAAGGTCTACATCCTACTTCTTCCCCTTTGTTGGCTTTGTTTCCACCAATCCTCCACTTTCATCATGAACTTCTGGTCTCTGATCCAGAAGGCCTCAAACCTGAAAGGCCATTTCTTGGGGCTAGCTTTAATGTCAAGTTCCAGTTTAATCGACCAATGGTCAGAACCCATTCCCGATAGTATCATTGCTTTAATGAATATGTCCAGTTTTATGAACTATTTTGATATTATAAATCTATCCAGTCTCAAGGCAATTTGGTGTATACCTCCTCTTCTGTTGTTCCAAGTGTGAATCCCATTTATCGTTGGTATGTTGACCAATCTTTGTTTTGCAATCATTTCTCCAAAGGCTTCCATATCCAAGTCTGGTCTTCTGAGACCTCCCCTTTTCTCCTTTAGAGAAGTGACCATGTTGAAGTCCCCTCCAACAATCCATGGAGTTTCTGGGAAGATGGTTCGGATTGTTCCCAAGTTCTGAAGGAATATCTTGCATTCTCCCAGTATATGTGGACCATATACACCGATGAGAAGGACCCATTCCTGAGATCCAATATTCCTGAATTTTCCTAAAATAATTCGAGGTGCACTGACCCAATTTTCAAATTGAATCTCCTCTAGGTTCCATAGAATTTCTAGGCCCCCTGCACTACCTATGGCATCCTAACCTATTATCTCATAATGTGGCTTGAATCTGCACATAATATATTTTAATTTCTATTTGCCGACCTTTGTTTCTTGTACTATCATTATATTGGGCTTATCTTTCTTAATTCTCTCTTTCAAATTTCTTTGTTTCCCCCTACTATTCAGTCCTCTAATATTCCAAGTTGTAATAATCATTTTAATAGTTTGAGGGGTTGTTGGAATACCTCTAACAGAGGTACGACTCTTCCTGAGTTTATCAACATTTCTCCAACCATTTGTATGGTCTCGCTCATAGTTCTTCTTCCTCTTTTCTTCCTCCCTTCCCTGTAATACCCGCATCTGTGCTCTGTCCTCCTTGTGATCCTAGCTGTTCTGGTTGATTTATTATGACTGCCCCTCTTTTCTCCTTGTACCTTTGGAACATGTTTTTGTATAATTTCTTTTGGTCTTCTAGGATGAATCTTTCATCCAAATGCCTCCATTCGTGTAGAAGTCTCTTCATGACTTGTTCCTCTTCGCTTCCTTTGTCCTTTTGTGGGTCGATCTCCATTTGGGTCTAGTCTTGAGGGTTTTCTGTTCTCTCCCCTTCCTTCTCAATTTCCATACTTGTTTGCGATTTATTTATTCCTTTGTCTACCTTTATGGCCTTTATTGTTTCTTCTTCACTATCATCGCCTTCCACTTCCATTTCCTCTTCTTGTAATATCTCAAACTTATTCTAAGTTTTCTGGGTTAATTCCGTAGAGGGTGGTTTCTGTTTAGTTGGTCCTTTTTGAGGTTTTTTCCGATGAGGCACTTTTGTAAATCCTTCATCATCTTCCCCTCTCGTCGCTTCCTCCTTCCCGGCTCCTCCTTTTTCCCAAGATCTGTTGTTGCTCCATTGGCATTCAAAGGGCATGATTTGAAGAGATGACCGTATTCATGGCATCCTCTGCAGCAGAATGGAATATGCTCATAATCCACTGGTTGTTGCCACACCTCATCGTGATATTCCACTTCAATATAGTCCGGAAGCAGTTCTGTGATATTCATGTACACACAGATCCTGGCATAGGACATATATCTACCTCTTCTGGTGGTTTCTGCCACATTGACAAAAGTCCTGATTGAGTTCCCGATACTCTCCAGAATCTCTGGATCCCAGAACTCGATTAGGAGCCCAAATAGCCTAACCCATATTGGTGCCACTAACATTTTCTCCTTGTCTGGGTTGTAGCATTCTTCCCATTGTCTCATAAAAAGACCTGCATTATTGAAGAAGTAGGGTCCCTCCTCAAAGACTCTCTCCTTGTCTTTCAGGTTGGAAAAAATGACTGTGAAGAAGCCCTTAGCCCCTAATTTTAGGTCAATATTCCCCTTCGGCTTCCATCTCTGTTGTATCCATTTGGTCAGTTCTTTCTTAGGCAGCCATGTCCCCACAAACTTACAGATCAAAGTGTGATATTTCATATATCCTCTGTATTCTTCGATTTTATTGTTTTGGATTAATAACCTGGGTTTTTTCGTCGCTCTAGGCAAGCATCTATTTCCCAACCCCGCTTGCCATCAAGCCCCCATGACCGGTGCATCCTTTCTTCATTTCCCTGTACCTCTGTTCGATCCATTCCTACTTGTCTCTCCTACTACTACATTTTTATAGGAGGGGATCTCTCTCCCCCCCCCCCCCCCCGACTCTGTCATTTCTTTTGTCAGTCCTAGCTATTTTCTGGTTACCTTCCTCCAATAGACCCGTAGCTCTTACTTGTCCTAATCTATTGCAGGTGGTTGCAGGCTATCCCTGCACCTTGTCCAGGCTCAAGTCTGCCTGAGGCAAACCTTGCCCAAACCCTAACCCTAAGCGCTTACCTTCATCGCCCTTGTCCTGTCCGCTCCGTTAGTCTCTCTTCAAAAAAATAATGTTCATGTTGAAAAAATATTTTACATTAATACTTTTTCTATTAAAATTTTCTTTTTTCTAATCATTATTTTATATTCATTGATATAATAAAGATTCTCTTAGCTAGGGGCTTAGCTCAATTGGTTGAGTCCTTGTTGTTAAAGCACCTTTTCTATTGAGAGATCACATATTCAATTCTCTCGACACTCTTGGGGCCAGGCTTTGTGCGTGGTTGAGCCAAGAAGAAGTGATCCCTTCACATGGATCTACTTGGTACAAATTTGCGGATGTAGTAGTCATCGATCACTAGAGTCGATGAGTCATATAGAAAAAAACAAAAAAAACAAAAAAAAGATTCTCTTACTCTCTCTTTTTCCAAATCTCTTTTCACTTTAAAAGAGGAATAAAAAATAAAGACTCTCTTACTCTTGCTTTTTCCAAATCTCTTTTCACTTTAAAATAGGTTTGCATTTCAAGAGATTTGATTTTCTTTTCACTTTAAAAGAGGTTTACATTTCAAGAGATTTGATCACTATGGGCGCTTGGTAGATCCGGAGTTAAGATGCATCTAGGTTTTTTAATTATTAATTATAATTATAATTATATATTATTGATAATTAGTTTTCACTTTAAAAAATGTTTGGCATCTCAAGGGTATTTGAATCCCTCTCAAACACTTGGTAGACTTCAGAGTTAAGATGGGTCTAGGATGGTTTAATTATTAATTATAAAAATATTTATATTTATTAATGAATTATGATATATTTTTATTTTTATTTTATTTTCTATCGAGTCAAAAAGTTAAACATGACATCTCTACCATGTTGGGCTAGAGAATTTAATGTTTTGTGTCTATTTATTTGTTTTTTAATCTAATTTAATTTTTATTTTATTTTGTTCAAGTCAAATGTTTAACAAGGCATTAAATGTTTAACATGACATGACAACATCTCTTACATACTGGGCTAGAGAGGGCCTCTCAGCGTAGTAAAAACTAATTTAATTTAATATTGGTGAATTTTATTATAACAAGTGTTACATGGAAATTTAGTCCCTAACACTCAAGTTATAAATTATGCTCTTATAAAAATTGCATATAAGATAGTTGTGTCCAATATAATTCATAATCATTTGATGGGTTCTTTGAATTTGAGGTTGAGCTCTAATTGATAGGAATCTAGTAGAGCTAGGGAAAATGGATAACACAAAACAACTATAAAAATGAAATGGGTATGCGTTGAAGAATAATTTTTTAAATATTATTTGAAAAATACATATTTATTTTGTTATTTTAAATGCTAGAATGTGCACTAATCAATGTTAAACTAATATCATCAATAACAAGGACTAATAAATTGATATTTGAAGTGGAGAAATTAAGTGAAATGGCTTGTCAAAGACTAATAAATTGATATTTGAAGTGGAGAAATTAAGGAAAAGAACTTGTATATATTTTGGTGAGTAGTAACCACTAGTAAGTTTGCACATTTACATTTTTACTCCTACTTATTAAAGTGTTAATAATGGTGGATGGTGGGGTCAGTTTATTTATTTATATCTTATTCTTATCATCTTTAATGTAAAGACTTGCTTAAATTGAGGTGGGTTGATATAAATATTTTAATTTTAGGTGGATTTTGTGCTTAACAGTGAAAAATCATTGCTCAAATATCTAAGAATCGTGGCATGAATATTGCAATTGTATCTAGAAATTATGGCATAAAATATGAGGTAGTTATCCACATGACATTGTGTTGTGCAAAGGATAAATATTTATTTTTCAAAGTATAATTTGCATTAGTCAATTCTCAACTAATAGTAATCCACTCGAAAATGAATTTCTATAATCTTATCTTGGCAGAGGCTAAAAATAAGTGTTCTATAAATTAGATAAAACACAATGAATAGTCAAACTTAATATGACTAAGTACACTTTTTCAAAAGATAAGACAATTAAGTCATACTCATGTGACATGGTTCCCACTACCATTATAATCATTGGGTACCTACAATTTCCCTTATTATAGAAATGGGTAAATATGGATTGAACCCCATAACCTTTATAGAAAAAGTGCCTTAACAATACAGTACGCCACCAACTTGTCTACAACTTTGAGACTTCTTTTAATTTTAATTATGGTTAAAATATTCAAACTTATTATGCATAAACAAAACCACTTTAAATAAGCACTCAATATATTTTATGTTTTTTTTTAATAACATATTTGTATAAATAGTCACTCAATATTTTTTTTATTTTTTTGTAACTATATATGTGTTGAAATTGAATTTAAGTCATTTTGAAAACAAGATTCCAATTTTTTCCCATAGAAAGAAATATGTAACTTTCATTATATAAAATTGATGGACTGCTTGCTGGCTCTAATGACAGTCTTCCTAATTTTATTGAAATATCTTCTATATCTGCCTCACTCTCTCTTCTCAGATCTCCAAGATCATCTGTCATTAAATTAACTAATTCCTTCTTGTTTAAAATTCACAAGCCTTTCCAACACAAACTGGGATCAATTGCCTTTATGTGCAAGCTATATATGAGGAACAGAGTATCTGCTCTCTAGTACGCTCACATAGCATATATACATATATAAATGCATAGTTGTTATAGTTTGAAACTCATAACACAACTGCATACTTTTTATGATTGTTGTCAATGTAATTTATACACATAGCAATTGTAAGACAATATAATATATATGCACATCAATTTAATTGGAAGACTTAAAATAAACCGTTGTCATCTAATCCATGCATCACAAGTGATATGCGCACAGCTGTTATACAACACAAGATCACTCCACAACCTGTCCTGAATCTAATCGACAGAGCATGCGGCAATTATAGTCATAACCGGCCCTGGAACTTAATTCCTGTGCGCGCCAGCACTTATACACAAATTTAGTTCACGGTTAATGAATCCACGGTATTATCAATTCAAACCCACTAATACAGTTCTGCTGTCCATACAATAGGAAAAAAAAAAACCGCGATTCTGCCAGTTCATAGTTCTAACCAAGACTAAACACAGTTTTTATTGCATAACCATTACATCAATTTCGCCCATACACAGAACGCATCATAATAATTTAAAGCGTTGTCTTATTTTTATTTGAAGAGATGTGATTCTATTCCATTCTTCGTACTGCTTACACACACAATGTGTATCTCTCTCTGGAGTCCTACATGAGAGAAAAAATCTTCCCTCCTTGGCGGCCAAGTTTAATATCGTTTTCCTTTTTCATCCATAGCTGCCTTATTACAAAAGTAGTCATATATAAAAAAGTAGCCATACATAGTAAATTAGAGCTTTTTCTTTGTTTTTTTATAACAACTAATCTAGCATGCCTTATTCTAAGCCTATCTAGAAAAGATGGCATGTTTTTATTCCTTATCTAGTTCCTAATTTTAACTAAAAAGACATAGAAACAGCAGGCAAAGGATCCCACTCCTTGCCTGTAGATTTTTTTTATTTTGTGGAATAAATCAAAAGATTTTTCCTCTGAATCAGATGCTCCTGCATCAGATTCCTAAGGACAAAATTCTTCATGGGCTCCTGTCCATGAGCTAGTCTACAGATTTGCCCAGTTTCTGTAGAACATCTTCTGTAACCCAAGTAGCTTCAGTGATTGGCTGTCCTTTCCATTTGACCAGATACTGGAAGTATTCCCGTCTCCTTGTCTTCTTGTGAACCTTCTTGTCTAAAATTCTTTCTGGGTGTAAATTCCTTGCTGCGGGCAGCTGTTTTACCCAGTTAATCTATGTAGTCTCTTGATCCTGTATTGCATCATCTGTAGCTTTATCTTCATATTTATACAAGTATGCAACATTAAAAATTGGTGATATTCCCAAACCAGGTGGAAATTCAATCTCATAAGCGTTTGCAGAGAACTTCCTCAGTATCTTGCATGGTCCAATCTTCTTAGATTTTAACTTATTATATTCTCCTTTTGGAAATCTCTCCTTCCTGAGGTGTGATAAAACCAAGTCTCCAACTTCAAAATTCATTTCTCTTCTCTTCATGTCTGCTCTGGTTTTGTACTTGATGTTGCTATCTTGCAGCTATTGCTTCACCTGTTCATGTATTGATTGCATCCTGGAAGCAAAGTCTTCACCTTCTGCACTCCTCATTTCTTCTTTTCCCAAATTTCTTAGTTCAGATATTCCTCTAGGATGCATTCCATAAACAATATGGAATGGACTCTGTCCTGTGCTCCTGTTTGGTGAATCATTATATGCATACTCAACTTGTGGCAACACTTGGTCCCATTGCTTTGGATGCTCTGCAGTAAGGCTCCTCAAAAGATTGCCTAAACTTTTGTTCACAACTTCAATCTGTCCATCAGTTTGAGGATGATAGGCTGAGCTGAAACTTAACTTAGTTCCCAACTTCTTCCATAATGTTCTGCAGAAATTTCCCATGAACTTTGAATCCCTGTCTGAAACAATGCTTTTGGGCAATCTAACGCAAGCCTAAAGCTTGCAATACCCAGAAACCTCAACTCTGGTCTTACCCAAAGAATTCATCATTATATACCCAAGTCAAAACCTCAAAAGTTGGCAAATTCATACAATACCAATGAATGAACAGTCATTTACAAACGTTTAAGATAAACCCCAACCACTGCTTCTATACCCACCACAATGGCAGTCAACCATGAGCCTCAAATCAGATTAACTATTTTAATCACATGCCATCAGATCTTGGATATATAGAGCACTGGGTTAGCATTACAGGACATATGCCGCAAACATTTTTTGAATACCTGGATAGGATTGAACTATAAAATCCAGCTAAAAGAAAATGTTTTGAAAAAGGAATTTGAGAATACAATCAATCACAGGTAATGCAGCATGCAGTGTCCAACACTTCTCATTGTCTGAAACATCAGCTTTGCTTTATTTTCAGTGCTTCCATTAGTCGGAAATAAACTTGTCAAAAACAATTGAGGCAATTGTAAATGACAGGAAAACCACACTTGTGTCCACAAACTTCCCATCTTCCATTCACATCTTCAACCTAGGAGAGGCCTCCTTCTGCAGATGAGTTCATCCCAGGTTTGATAGTTGTAGAACGCACCATAATGTGTTGCTTCTTCTGATCCTCATAATCCGCATCATCAGTAGGCAACTCATATCTACATATCGGGCATGAATTTCGTGATTTTAACCAAGGTATAAGACAATCACCATGATAAAGATGCTGGTAGGGCAGTTTCTTTCTTGACTCCCTTAAAGGAATCACATCCTTACAAATTGCACATAATGCGAGTGAATCACATCCTTACAATTTTCCCAGCTCCAAATTGCTCCAATGCGAGTTAATCGCACCCAGCAATCGCCCAACGGATTGTCAACTGATAGTAACTTCGATTTGATTCATTGGAAACCACAACTGTTAACTACTATGCAGCGCCAATGCGATAAGATCAATATCAAAATTCGCCATGAATTACATGCCAAGAGTCAAGAACCCAGCAAACCGATCCATCCAATCGGATCCCGGAAATCGCGTTGCAACACAATGTTTACCGATCTTCCAGAGTGTCAGAGCGATCCAATGCACTTCAAAAGGTCCGCAAGGTCTTTTCAAATTGTTTTCCTTCAATTTTAGTGACAGAATGCAAGGCAGCCTTCTTGCATTTATCGCAACCCAAATCCACTGCCATCATAGTTTTATTTGCCATCTGAACAGGAGCAGGAACAGGGTACTCCGAAGATTCTTATTCCTCAGCAGAGATATAGAAATTCAAGGGTTCTCAAACAAAAGCAAAGAATTCGAAAACAACCTTGTTATAACACAATCAGACTTTGACTTTCACAACAGCAATGGCAAATTAATAAATACTGAAAGAAAGCTACAGTAACCATATATTAAGAGCCGTCTTGATCACGTAATTTCAAAACAGATAACACCGTTGAATGGTCGCAGGTGAGCAAAGTGGGAGACTGAATCCGGTCTGTCATGTATCGTGACAATATGTCATTCATATGTATTCTATGGCTATATCTGCGAAAACCCATGCGCATCACACAAATTAAACAACCGAATCCTATTTAAAACAGAGTATGAAACAGGGTATCACCGTGCCAATCCTTCAAATAATGAAATCTGTATATATTTCATTAATCTACACAGTCCTCTAATATGAGCTTTTGCTCCACCTCCTCACACACCCACACTTCACACCCAATCCTAACTAATTCCCCCTTCAATGCTTCTCGCTCTCCTCTTTTTTAACACAAAAGAGATTGCGTACATACTCCCTTAACCATCTCCTCCATATTTGGAGATCTAAAATATATATTTAGAATTCCTACCTTATCCTATTCTAAAAAAACTGGATTACTTGGCTTGATCTCCACGCAGGGAGGACCATTTGCCATTTTTCCAATTTCAATTCAGAATTAAGCCACTCTTAACTAATTACATTGAATTGAAATTAATACAAGATTAACATCCAAATCTTCCTTCAAACTTGTATTAGCCACAACATGTGACCATTCCATCACATTGCTGGCTAGGTCGGGATGCTCCTGCATCAGACTCCCAAAGTTTAAATTAACCATGATCTCCTAATCATGCATTTCTGGTTTGCGTCCTCCTGGATCCCATACTTGATTTGATAGTCTGTTCTTGATTAATGCTGTTGTTGTTTGTTCTTCAAGTCTTTCGCCTTTGTGTTGCAATGCCTCACTATCTGCTATTGTCCTTTTCACATACCTTGCTGCTGTTTTACTTACTTTAATTTGCAATTCTTCATTCCTTGCTGGCTTCCTCATCAAAAGATTTGACTTATACAAATCTGCTATCTTATCTGTAAGTTCTCTCAAAAGTTCTGTATCATCTGCTTTGTTCACAATATTTGTCTTTAATCCTCCTGCACTCTGGCTTTCGTCAAGATCAATGATCTTCAAAGACTGACTGTATCCTTTGAATTCAAAAATTCTTTTGCCATCCTCCTTATTCTGCATATGACTATGAGTAGTCATTTCTTCAATAGTCTTCAATAATTGTTTATCTTTCCTTAAGTCAATGTGACCTGCAAACACACAACAACCTTTAGTTTTCAAAATACAATACCTTTGATTTTCTTTTGATGCTTCAAGCACCAATCCTCCACCATAGATCTTTTGGATTTCAGCGGATCCTTCTTGCGATGACTCCAATTCTCCGAGTCTTTCTTTCTTCAATAAATCAATATGAATTTGCCCAGGTTTCCTGAACTTATTCATCAGCTTGCCATTCCACCTCCATTCCAATAACTTCCACTTCACCCTTTTCTTCAGTCTCCATTTGTATCTTCGATCTTCACTTATCTTTCTTTGTACTATCAGACCAATTTCTGGTTCTTCATTCTGCTGCCAACTTCTGCACTTTTGCAATTTAATGCTTTCCTCAAATTCATTCTCATGTAGCTGATCATTCCTTCCAAATTTTTGGTTACTTCCACATTCATCTTGCTGAGTTAATATTTCTGTCTCTTTTATGCCTTTGAGGACATAACCTCCTTGCTGCTTCTGATCTTTCATCTCACCTTCATATAATCGCTGCTCAATTTCTCTTATTTCAACATCATATTTAGTAATGCTGCCTTCCGCACCTTTTCCTCCATCAGGTTCTGTAGGCTTTGTTTCTCCTTTGGGTTCCTCGAGTGATCTTTCCAAGAATTCTATCTCCTTGTAAAATCTCTCCAGTAGATCATCACAATTTTCCTTCTCAGCTTCATTCTTTTCCTGGCATTCTTCCTGAGTTGACCTACTTTCCACATCATCATATTGTAAGCATCTTTCATCAATTCCATTAAACAAATTCATCGGTTTACCTTTTTGCAGTCCCACTATGGAATTGTCTTCAGACTGCTGGTTTATATCAACCTCATCTGACTGTTTCACACCGAACAGGATTTCATCTATGAACTTCTTCTGTTGCAAATGATCAACACCTTCTTCCTCTAAAAAGGATTCTTCATCATATTTTACCTTAAGAGCTTCATTCTTGGTTGTGACAATTTCAATCGACTGTCCATCATTCTCTGCATATCCTGCAAACACACACAAACTGTAAGAATCAAAATCCCAAGGCTTCATTGCCTCATCTGCTTCCTTTGTCAACATATCTTCGAATTTTTCTGAACTCTGCCAGTAGTCCATGAGATCTTCAGCTGACCTCTCATTATCCTCTTCTCCCAACATTTCACCTTGTTCTGGTCTGCAAATGGAAACTTCCAATTCTACCTCTGCTTCTCTGAGTTTCTCTGATTCCTCTTGAGCACTCAATATATGCTCAATCTTTCTCAATTCTTCTGCTATCTCTAACTTCACTTGTTGATTCCTCCTTCTTCGTAGCCTTGGCCACTTTACTCTTTTCCTCATGATCCAAACACTTTTCTGCAGCATCTTCATCAATACTCCAATCTGGAAATCTATCTCAGCTTTCTTTCGGTCAAAGTCTTCTTGACTCATGCCATTTACTTTGGCATCTTCCATTCTGTTGTGGCTTCCTTGTGAACTTCTGCTATGACTATCTGTAGTCATTTTCTGCTTCTCTCTTTTCATGAGCTCCTCGCACCTCTGCAACAAGCCTCTGCAACAGTAAGTCCTTCTTACTGCAATCTTACCTCACTAAACTCTCCTCACTCGGTCTTTTGGTAAGCACGATCCCCTATCTGGAATCTTCTCCTGAGCACACCTTTGCTCCCTCTAGGCTTCTGCAATCTCTCACTCTCTTTCCAGAACACTTCAATTGTCTTTTCTGTCCAACCTCTTGTTGGATTCTTCAAGTTCATTGCCACTTCTACTTTGAAGAACACATCTGGTTCTTCTTTCACAACTTCTCTTGATTTATTATGCTGCAGTCTTCACTCCTTCTGATGTTGTCATCGTGTTTTTAATGGATTTCCTCACTGCTACAATCTGATACTAAACTTCATTCAGAAAACAAACTTATACAATTTCAACAGAGCCAAGCTCTAATACCAAAAATGACGCAAGCCTAAAGCTTGCAATACGTAGGAACCTCAACTCTGGTTTTACCCAAAGAATTCATCATTATATACCCAAGTCAAAACCTCAACAGTTGGCAAATTCATACAATACCAATGAATGAACAGTCATTTACAAACGTTTCAGATAAACCCCAACCACTGCTTCTATACCCACCACAATGGCAGTCAACCACGAGCCTCAAATCAGATTAACTATTTTAATCACATGCCATCAGATCTTGGATATATAGAGCACTGGGTTAGCATTACAGGACATATACCGCAAACATTTTTTGAATACCTGGATAGGATTGAACTATAAAATCCATCTAAAAGAAAATGTTTTGAAAAAGGAATTTGAGAATACAATCAATCACAGGTAATGCAGCATGCAGTGTCCAACACTTCTCATTGTCTGAAACATCAGCTTTGCTTTATTTTCAGTGCTTCCATTAGTCGGAAATAAACTTGTCAAAAACAATTGAGGCAATTGTAAATGATAGGAAAACCACACTTGTGTCCACAAACTTCCCATCTTCCATTCACATCTTCAACCTAGGAGAGGCCTCCTTCTGCAGATAAGTTCATCCCAAGGTTGATAGTTGTAGAACGCACCATAATGCGCTACTTCTTCTTATCCTCATAATCTGCATCATCAGTAGGCAACTCATATCTACATATCGGGCATCAATTCCGTGAGTTTAACCAAGGTATAAGACAATCACCATGATAAAGATGCTGACAGGGCAGTTTCTTTCCTGACTCCCTTAAAGGAATCACATCCTTACAAATTGCACATAATGCGAGTGAATCACATCCTTACAATTTTCCCAGCTCCAAATCGCTCCAATGTGAGTTAATCGCACCGAGCAATCGCCCAACGGATTGTCAACTGATAGTAACTTCGATTTGATTCATTGGAAACCACAACTGTTAACTACTATGCAGCGCCAATGCGATAAGATCAATATCAGAATTCGCCATGAATTAAATGCCAAGAGTCAAGAACCCAGCAACCCGATCCGTGCAATCGGATCCTGGAAATCGCGTTGCAACACAATGTTTACCGATCTTCCGGAGTGTCACAGCAATCCGATGCACTTCAAAAGGTCCGCAAGGTCTTTTCAAATTGTTTTCCTTCAATTTTAGTGACAGAATGCAAGGCAGTCTTCTTGCATTTATCGCAACCCAAATCCACTTCCATCACAGTTTTATTCACCATATGAACAGGAGCAGGAACAGGGTACTCCGAAGATTCTTATTCCTCAGCAGAGATCTATAAATTCAAGGGTTCTCAAACAAAAGCAAAGAATTCGAAAACAACCTCATTATAACACAATCAGACTTTGACTTTCACAACAGCAATGGCAAATTAATAAATACTGAAAGAAAGCTACAGTAACCATATATTAAGAGCCGTCTTGATCACGTAATTTCAGAACAGATAACACCGTTGGATGGTCGCAGGTGAGCAAAGTGGGAGACTGAATCCGGTCTGTCATGTATCGTGACAATACGTCATTCATATGTATTCTATGGCTATATCTGCGAAAACCCATGCGCATCACACAAATTAAACAACCGAATCTTATTTAAAACAGAGTATGAAACAGGGTATCACCGTGCCAATCCTTCAAATAATGAAATCTGTATATATTTCATTAATCTACACAGTCCTCTAATATGAGCTTTCACTCCACCTCCTCACACACCCACACTTCACACTCAATCCTAACTAATTCCCCCTTCAATGCTTCTCGCTCTCCTCTTTTTTAACACAAAAGAGATTGCGTACATACTCCCTTAACCATCTCCTCCATATTTGGAGATCTAAAATATATATTTAGAATTCCTACCTTATCCTATTCTAAAAAAACTGGATTACTTGGCTTGATCTCCACGCAGGGAGGACCATTTGCCATTTTTCCAATTTCAATTCAGAATTAAGCCACTCTTAACTAATTACATTGAATTGAAATTAATACAAGATTAACATCCAAATCTTCCTTCAAACTTGTATTAGCCACAACATGTGACCATTCCATCACATTGCTGGCTAGGTCGGGATGCTCCTGCATCACAATCCATGCAATCTTACAATTTCTTTAAAAAACAAGTTAGCAATGTGAGAAGCATCACTAGTTTTATAACAGGGAATAAAGTGTGCCATTTTTTAAAATCTATCTACTACAACAAAGATTGAATCATACCCTCTTTGAGTTTTTGGCAATCCCAACACAAAATCCATGCTTATCATATCCCAAGGCCTATCTGGAATGGGCAATGGAATATATAATCCGGTATTCTGGCTTCTTCCTTTTGCATACTGGCAGACCTTACAATTTCTTACATACTTCTCTACCTCAGATTTCATTCTTGGCCAGAAATAAAACCTGTTGAGTTGCTCAAAAGTCTTCTCTGTACCAAAATGTCCTGCAAGTCCTCCACTATGCTTTTCTTTGATTAAATTTTCCCTCATCGAACAGAGTGGTATGCACAGCTGATTTTTCTTGAACAACAACCCATCCTGCAGAAAATAATCCAACCACTTGCTCCTATCTACCAAAGCCGGATTCCTACAAGCTTCAAATGCCTCTTTAAAGTCTGAATCATTTTCATATAACTCCTTAAGAAAATCAAAACCCACCACTTGGATTTGACTTTCCTGCAACAAAACATTCCTTCTACTTAAGGCATCTGCAACTTTGTTTGACTGTCCAGTTATATGCTTCAACACAAAATGAAAGCTTTGAAGATATTCTACCCGTTTAGCATGTCTCTGGCTGAGCTTTGGTTGTTGCATGATAAACTGCAATGCATGGTTATCTGAATAAAGAATAAATTCTTTTGACATCAAATAATGCCGCCACTTCTTTAATGCCTGCACAACTGCATAAAACTTCTTATCATAAGAAGAATATTTCTTTTTGGCATCATTTAGCTTTTCACTGAAATAAGCTATCGACCTATCTTCTTGGCTTAAAACTCCTCCAATTGCTTCTGCGCTGGCATCACACTTAACTTGAAAGGTTTTGTTAAAATCAGGAAGAACCAAAATAGGCTTTTCAGTTATTTTCTTCTTTAACAGCGGAAAATTTCTCTCTGCTTCAACAGTCCACTTAAATGGTTGTTTATCCTTTTTTATGGTCTCAATAATAGGTGCATTAATCTTACTAAAATTCTTAATGAATTTTCTGTAAAAACTAGCAAGACCATGAAAACTCCTTACCTCAAAAACACTTTTGGGTGAAGGCCACTCCACAATTGCTTTGATCTTTTCTGAATCCATCTTTAACCCTTCAGCTGAAATCACAAATCCCAACTACACCAACTCCTCTTCATGAATAAACATTTCTTCAGGTTCAACAATAATTTTTCTTGCTGTAGCTTCTGCAGGACATAATTTAAATGCCTCAAGTGCTCCTCCTTAGACCTGCTATAGACTAATATATCATCCAGATATACTATTACAAATTTACCAATGAATTCTTTAAAAACTTCATTCATAAGTCTCATGAATGTACTTGGTGCATTGGATAACCCAAAAGGCATCAATCTCCATTCATATAATCCTTCATTGGTCTTAAAATCGGTTTTCCACTCATCCCCTTCTCTTATCCTTATCTGATGATACCCGCTTTTAAGATCTAATTTGGAAAAATATTTTGTACCATACAATCAATCCATTAAGTCTTCAATTCTGGGTAGCAGAAATCTGTACCTGATTGTGATCTTATTAATGGCTCTTGAATCTGTACACATTCTCCAGCCTCCATCTTTCTTTGGGCTTAGCACTGTTGGCACCGCACAAGGACTCAAGCTTTCTTTGATTAACCCCTTGTCAAGCAATTCTTGCACCTATTTCTTAACTTCTTCATTTTCTGCAGGAGTCATTCTATATGCTACTTTGTTAGGCAAGCTTGCTCCAAGAATTAAATCTATATGATGACTAATTCTTCGAATGGGGGGTAATTCATTAGGCAAATCATCAACAATAATATCATAATAATTCTCCAACATTTCTTGAATTTCAATGGGTAAATCAAAAACTTTGGTGGAAGTCATGATTACCTTGGGCTTGCAAATTACAGCATAATTTACCTCATTTTCTTCCATCTGCTTCAAATACTCTTTTCCTCCAAGTAACAGAGTTTTTGGATCTGTCTTCTGTCCCGGTCCATCTTCTTCTGGTAGAGGCAATAATGTATGATTAACACCATCTTTCTCAAACTTGTAGGTGTTTCTTTTCCCATCATGCATGGCTCCTATGTCATATTGCCAAGGCCTTCCCAGCAATATGTGACACATGTCCATAGGCATCACATCACAAACAATTTTATCTTTGTACTTGCCCACTTGAAATTCCAATTCACACTGTTCACTTACTAGTAGTTGATGTCCCTTTTGCAACCATGACACTTTATACGGTGTTGGGTGCCTCATTGTCTTTAGCTTCAATTTCTCTACTCCTTCTGTAGAAACCAAGTTATCAGTGCTACCACTATCAATGATCATCTGGCAACATTTCCCTTGAACTTTGCATACTATCCTGAATAAAGTTTTCCTTTGTGGCGATTCAGTCACCTCTTTTGCTGGTTTAATCAAAACTTTATTAAGTACCAGAGATTCTCCTCCCTCTGGTGTGTTTTCTTCTTCTGGTACTGTTGTCACTGGTGCCTCTCCCTCGGCTGGAGCAACAACTGCATTTCTCTGCCTTATTTCTTCATTCTATGGGCACTCAAAAGCTCTGTGTCCCAGTTTATTACATCTGTAGCATCTTATTTCTCTGCCTCTTCCTCTGCCTCCTCTTCCTCTACAAAAACTTCCTCTCCCTCTTGCATCACCTCCTATGGGTACATGTGGGGTTGAGCTACTGCTAGCTCCATCTTTAGGTGTTGTAGACCTTCCTCTACCACCTTGACTTCCTTCCCCTCTGAAAGTCCCTCTCCCTCTGGCAGACTGCTTCCTCATGAGTTTTTCTTCAGCCTTCAGTGCTATCTGATAGGCTTCCTCTACTGTTTTTGGAGACAGTAAACTTATTTCATCCTGAATTTCCATTCTGAGGCCATTCATATATCTAGCCACTTTTTCATCTGTGTCTTGGGCTTCTCCAGCTCTTATACTCACCTTATAGAATTCTTCTGTATACTCTTTTACCGTCAAAGCTCTATGTCTAAGATTTTGCATTTGTCTAAACAATGTCTGTTGATAGTTACTGGGCAAAAATTTACCTTTTAGCTTTGCTACCATCCTGCTCCAATTCTTGATTGGTTGCTTACCCAGTCTCCTCCTTTCCGCCTGCACACCATCCCACTAGAGCAATGCATGGCCTTTTAGTTTGGTGACAGCAAACTTTACCTTCTTCTCATCTTCTGTTTCTTCATAATCGAAGAATTTTTCCATGCTATTAATCCAGTCGATTAATTCTTCTGGATTCAGTCCTCCTTGGTAGATCAGCAATAATTGATTCCAAGGCCTGGCTGTGGATTTCAACATTGACTGAAAGAACCTCATCTCAGGAGTAACCTCTACAGCTTCCTCCTCAGTAGCTTCAACTTCGGGCTCACTCACATCTCCATCATCTATGTTCCTGTCTGAGGTTAACGCATCCAATCTAGCTCGCAGCTCTTCTATGTTTTCCCTCAATTCAACATTCTCAGTAGGCTGTCCTCTTCCACCACGTCCCCGTCCTCTTCCAACCCTGAAATCCATCCTTCTCTTGCTCTTGAGATTTAATTCGACACCAGTTGTTGGCTCTGATACCACTAATGATGGACTGCTTGCTGGCTCTAATGACAGTCTTCCTAATTTTATTGAAATATCTTCTATATCTGCCTCACTCTCTCTTCACAGATCTCCGAGATCATCTATCATTAAATTAACTAATTCCTTCTTGTGTAAAATTCACAAGCCTTTCCAACACAAATTGGGATCAATTGCCTTTATGTGCAAGCTATATATGAGGAACAGAGTATCTTCTCTCTAGTACGCTCACATAGCATATATACATATATAAATGCACAGTTGTTATAGTTTGAAACTCATAACACAACTGCATACTTTTTATGATTGTTGTCAATGTAATTTATACACATAGAAATTGTAAGACAATATAATATATACGCACATCAATTTAATTGGAGGACTTAAAATAAACCGTTGTCATCTAATCCATGCATCACAAGTGATATGCGCACAGCTGTTATACAACACAAGATCACTCCACAACCTGTCCTGAATCTAATCGACAGAGCATGTGGCAATTATAGTCATAACCGGCCCTGGAACTTAATTCCTGTGCACGCCAGCACTTATACACAAATTTAGTGCATGGTTAATTAATCCACAGTATTATCAATTCAAACCCACTAATATAGTTCCGCTGTCCATACAATAGGAAAAAAAAAAACCGCGATTCTGCCAGTTCATAGAGTTAACCAAGACTAAACACAGTTTTTATTGCATAACCATTACATCAATTTCGCCCATACACATAACGCATCATAATAATTTAAAGCGTTGTCTTATTTTTATTTGAAGAGATGTGATTCTATTCCATTCTTCCTACTGCTCACACACACAATGTGTATCTCTCTCTGGAGTCCTACATGAGAGAAAAAATCTTCCCTCCTTGGCAGCCAAGTTTAATATCTTTTTCCTTTTTCATCCATAGCTGCCTTATTACAAAAGTAGTCATATATAAAAAAGTAGCCATACATAGTAAATTAGAGCTTTTTCTTTGTTTTTTTATAACAACTAATCTAGCATGCCTTATTCTAAGCCTATCTAGAAAAGATGGCATGTTTTTATTCCTTATCTAGTTCCTAATTTTAACTAAAAAGACATAGAAACAGCAAGCAAAGGATCCCACTCCTTGCCTGTAGATTTTTTTTTGATTTTTTGGAATAAATCAGAAGATTTTTCCTCTGAATCAGATGCTCCTGCATCAAAAATAAAAAAGTTACATCACTATATGGATGAGAATTATTTTTTGGCAGATAACCAGTGTATATTTTCTTCTATGATCATATATATTCATGAGCATAATGATAAAAATAGACCATCAACATTGATTTACCAAATAAAATAAAATAAACTTAGTGAGACAGTTGTAAATATCCCACAAAACCAACAATGATGATGTCTCTACGGTTCTGGTAGATATTACATGTTAGATATAATAATAACAAAAAATATATAGCAAGTCTGATATATCAAAGAGAACAAAAATACGTGATATGATAGATTACCAAGAGACTAGTCAGAACCAAGGGTCAAAAAGAAATTATGTACTATGGCCTTCTTTATTCTTAGGGGTCGTGCATGTTCCTCTATCCAAATCCAGTGCACTTTTCGAGAGCTTGTCAACTTCTTCGTTCTTGTGCTTGTAAATATGATCAAGAGTAATATGAGAGAAAGACTAGATATTTTATGTATTTTTTTTATGGAGAGGGAGTAAGGAATAATTCTTGAGAATAACTTTCCCTTGCATCCCTTTTATGACTACTTGTGAATCACCATATATGTGTAAAGATAAAACTTCCTAAGCAAGAGCCAAGAGGATGTTGGTATGCAGAGTAAATAGTTCAACATAGTTACTTTTGGTTGGACCTATATTTTCATAGAAGAATAGGAAATGGGAGTTAAACATGTGCATAATACGTCAAGTTCCTCCTTGAGAAGGTGAGCCTTAAGCCATCCCATAAAAG
This sequence comes from Pinus taeda, assembly GCA_000404065.3. Classification (NCBI taxonomy): domain Eukaryota; kingdom Viridiplantae; phylum Streptophyta; class Pinopsida; order Pinales; family Pinaceae; genus Pinus; species Pinus taeda. Next base: position 46,910 of record APFE031306532.1, read on the forward strand.
AAAGTTGGCTGAGTCTATTTTCAAAACCAGGGGAGTTGGAGGGATGGATGCACCAATTGAGGAGGGAAGATAAAAGATAAAGCAATAACTAGATTTTGAGATGACACTTTGGAGAAGTTTGGGTCTCTGTTTTCAAAGAATATCATTTTGTTGTAACCAAATACCCCAACTAACACATAGAGGAAGCCATATTATGTGATCTGTGAATGGATGAGAGAGTCATGTTTGTAGGCAAATAGTGTTGTTGTTAGCTTCATAAGGAGGACATTAAGGGAAATAAACCTTGATATTGGACCAGACCCTTCTAGTAAAAGGAAATTTGATGAAAATATGGATGATGGATTCAATGTCATGTCTATAAAGAGTGCAAAATATAAGGTCGTGAAAAGATCTATTTTGTAGGTTCTCCCAGGTGGGGATGTTATCTTTCAACATGAGCCACTTTAATAATTTCACTTTTGGAGGAGAATTGATTTTCCAAAGAGATATTCCCTGCAGGGGGGGATTTTTTCGCTCATGAAGCTGAGAAAGGTAACCATATTTCAGAGCATAATTCCCAAGATGGATTTAGGTCTAGATAAATCAATCTTTAGAATCAGAAAGAAAAACTTTTGTAAATTTTAGGACTTTGATATAATCATCCCATGCATTAGCATTTTAGCCTTCAAGTTGTAGGTCATTTGAAGATAGCCAAGTATGTTGGATAAGGTGATGTGTGAGAGAGTAAAATTCTCGAAATCTACAAGGTGGCAAATCAATGCATTTGGAACGCGATGTCCTTGCAGGCTTTCAAAGAGGAAATCGAAGGGGGACAAATCTAATACGGGATGGAGAGAGGCCTAACATATTTTTGATACATAACTCACAAACAAATATATTCCCCCTAAATCAAATGTCAGATACCCTTGCTTGTCAAGGCTTTTGCAAAACAGGGTAGATTTTTTAGACTCAAAGTATTATCAAAATCGGAGCACCCTTTAGGGTATTAAAGAAAACCCAACTAAAAGCTCTGGAAATCATAAATTCCTTTGATTTCTAGAGTTCGGGTATAAAGGCATCAATGGAGAACTATATTGGTGGTGGAAACTTTATACTTAGGTGCTGGTATAAAAAGAAAGATAAACAGACCACAGGAGTCCCGTAAATTTCCACAAGCCTATCTGCTCTTCACATGTGTAGCAATGAGTCTCCCATTAGGTTTTTATAACCGAAGGCATGACATCCATAATATTTTGACTTGGTGATGGAGCTCCAAGCAGTGAGGGAAAATGTTTTCCTTTCTTCTTTCCTGAGCTAGATAAACCAGAGAAATAATTATTTTCTCTTCTCCAAAATACCTAGAGGGATCCATGCTATGGAAGTTGAGTCTACAAGAATTGCTTAAATGGTTGATTTACAAAGGAAAAGATGACCAACTCTTGATAGCCACCTATTTCTCCATAGCCTTATCCTTTTCTCATTTTTTTCCAGAAGCCAAGACCAATCTTTATTTTAGTAGATGAAAAGTTTAAGAATAAAGCCCAAATATTTTAAGGCTTGACCAATACTCATTATTTGAAATGATAGAAGATGTTCAATAAAATTCCTATCAACTTCCAAAATTTGTCATCTGATTATAGTGGATTTCCGATTGTTGATAATACCAAATACATAACTAAAAAGGTCAATAATTTCCTTTAGAGCGTGGATATTTGGGAGGTCGCCATCTAAGAAAATAAGAATGGCATACATAAAAATAATATGGGAGATAGAACAACCAATAGAAATGGATACACCTTTGAATCTTCCCCTAAGAATTGCATCTAAAATCAACCTGCTTACACCCTCAACCACTAGGAGAAAAAGAAGAAGGGAGAGAGGAAAACCTTGTCTTAAGCCTCCTTCTTCATGGTAGAGGCGATAAGTTGATCGATTTATCAGGATGGAAAGGGAAGGATTATTGATATAGTTCATAACCCATGAGACAAAAGAGTGGGAAAATCACAGGTTAATCATATGAAGATGAAGATAATGCTAGTTGACCCTGTCAAAGGATTTTGAGAGATCAACTTTGAAGACCAAATATTTTTGTCAGAAGGTGTGGATTGAATGAATATCTTCTTAGGATAATCCAATAACCTCATGAATATGACTATTAGATAAGAACCCAAATTGTTCAAGGGAGATATGGTTTGAAAGAGTGTCTGTTAATTTGAGGGCAATAATCTTTGAGATAATTTTATGGATGGAATTATCAAGAGATATGGGCCTAAAATGATCAAAGGAATAAGCGTAATAAAGGTAGAATTAAAAGGAGCCAAGGCGAGTTCGAAGGACGTGGAATATTCCATAACAAAGAGGAGATATTCACCCAATAATTCAAAACATTGGGTAAAAAATTCAATAAGGATCCCATCTAGCCCAGGGATTTTGTCCTTTTTAAAATTGTGTATAACTCTTTCTAATTAAGCATGGTGACCTCATCTATGATAGCTTCATTTTCATATTCATCTATAAATATTGGGAAATTTCTAGCCAATGATAATATTTGTTCAGTAGAAGTTCTCTCATCCTGATGAAAAATATTTTTGAAATAATAACAACCTTCTTTAGCTATATCAAAAAAAGAGGTGGCCATATTACCATTTATCCCTTTTATCCCTGAATGGTGTTTATGGTTTTCCTGTGGCTGGCCACCCTGTGAAATAATTTTGTGTTATTATCTCCTACATGGAGCCACAGAGCTTGAATTTTTGGCCTCCATTCCATTTCTTGGTCTCTGAGGATCTTCCTTTTGGATTTTTCCAACTCTAGTATATGGGTATTTAGATCCTCTGGTGGATCCTCAATAACATTTTGGTTCTAAAGGGAGAGGACTTGGGATTCGATGTCATTCAGGATTTTGGATTTTTCTTCCTTTTTCATTTTTACCCATTCAATTATGATGGACTTGGATTTTTAAAGGTTCCTTTGGATTGAATAAGGGGATATTTAGGAGAGTCAGGGGAGAGACATGACCAATTTTCTTTAAGAAGAGATATTAGGGAGGGGTCATAAAGCCATGAAAGATTGATCTTAAAGGGACAAAGAAGCTTAGAGGGAAAAGGTTCTAGATCAAGGAGGATTGAGACATTATCGGAATATAAACCAATAGAAGTCCAATGTCTTATTTTAATATTTGAGTCTAGAAGAGCATCCAAAACTAAGAATTGATCTAGACACTTTGCGATTTTAGAAGATCTAGATCGTTTATTTATCCATGTAGGAAAATTCTTGGGAGGAAGCATGTTGCAAAATCTAATATCATCCAACAAAGATACAAGTAAGTCTGAGAGGGGGCCAAGTCTGGCTGATGGACCCTATAATTCAGAGTTGCCAAGAGTGAAATTTAAGTCCCCGCTAATAATGACTCTATCTGAGCAACATACAAATAGCTTGTAAAATTCTCCCAATAATATCTCTACCAACGTATAGGCCATAGAGATTTATGAAGAACAATGATAGATTTAGATTAGAGGAGTGTAGGTATAGAACTAACCCAGATCATATGAACCATGCATTTTGTAACCACAAGGAATGTGAGATCCATCCCATGATAAAACCCCCTAATTTTCCAATAGTGTCAATCACAATAAAATCCCAATATGGAAAATTGTTCCATAAGGAACTAATAATTTTATCACCTTCAAGCATCGACCCTTTCAAGAAGAGGATTTAGGGGGAATTATGAGTAATGAGTCTCTTCCGAGCCATTGTTTTCCCGAAATTATCTAAACCGTGGAAATTTAGGGAGGGAAATTTCATTAGATACCTAGGATAGGGCCCATTGCTCTAAGAACACTTAAAATTGAAGATTGTCTCCTAGATTGAATTTTGAAACTAGATAGTTTCTAATATTTTTAGAGGAGATTTTTTCTACCCTTGGTGGAGGAGGTACAACGTAGGTACTCAAAGGTACCCAAACCCTCGGTTGAACCATAAATAGGTTTAGGTGGAACAGAGGGGAGAGGGTAGGAAGAACGGCCAAAGGAGTGAGTGGAAAAGGAAGAGGGGAGATAGTGGAAAAGGAAGAGGGGAGTGGAAGGAGAGGCTTGAAATGAGGGAGGAAAGGGGAATAAAAGGAGATATAAAGGGGAGGAATGGGAGGAGAGGAGGTATGAGGGGAGATAGCCTGACAAGTAGATTTAACAACAAATGAGAAGAATCAACCATAGAGGAACCATGGAGAGAGTTGTTTAGGGAGAGATGTTGCTTACTACCACTAGGAAGAGAAGGAGAGGAAATGGTGGAGAGACCCATACCTGGGTGAGAGGGACCATCCAAAACTTGTGTTGTTCTTTTCAATTTTCTCCCACACCCACCTCAAGAGGAGTCAATGCCAAGGCCCTTGAAGTTTAGGAGGTAGAGAAGCTATTCTAGGTGATGCAAGAGGGACCATTAACTATGTTTGAGGATTGGCAAGGGAGTTAGAGTTATGGCCCAGTGTCATTTGAGGAGAATTTGAAGGGGAGCCTGACAGAGTGACAAAGTATAAGACACTTTTCCTAACCCATTTCTTCCTTTTGATTTTCCCAATTACATAGTCTTGACTGAGGTGACCATAAGCGTGGCATCAAGTGAATTTAAAAGGGATACCTTCATAGTCGATGGTTTAATGATGGATGATATCTTTGAAGTTGATTGAGATTGATTTAGGAAGACCTAGTGAAATATTTAACCCTAATAGGAAGCGAGAAATAGCCATATACCTTGTTTGTTGAAAGGAAAGGTTTGTCTCATAGAAAGAAACCCAAAGTTTCCACACCTCTGTAAAGATTCTTTTGGACCAAAGAATCGGTCATAGAGCAGGGATTTGAACTTAGATTGGATTCAGATATATTGTCTTATATCGAGCATCAATGTTGAGAGACCACTTCTTTAGAAAAAGGGCTTCAGAGCCCTAGGACCACTTACCAAACATGATTTTTGCAGCGTCTTTCGTCGATGAGAATTGCCACCTGATCTACCATTTTTCCAATGTCATGTAGCCTTGTACATAAACAAAGTGACCAATCAATTGAGAAATGCAACCTTAAAATGAGAAATCTAGCCAAAAAACCCAAAAAAATGAAAAAATAGCGCGAAAACGACAAGTGTGTATGTTGGAACGGCGAATTTTTAACCAAGGTAAATTTTCACTATTTTTTAAGAATGGTAGTGACAACCAATTATTTTTGTGCAAAAAACACCCTAAAAATGAAAAGTGTTGATGTTAGAATAACATCTTTTTTGGGGGGCTAAATTTTCAACATTTTTTAGCAATGACATTAAAGATAAAATATCATGATTCTTAAAAACCTTAAAATTCCAACAAGTTTCAGGCATAGAATTAAAGATAAAATATCACATCTCTGAAAAGCCTTAAAATTCCTACAATCTTCAGTCATGGTGTTAAAGAAAAAAAACTTATAACTGTTTTCGACCATAGCATTAAAGATCAAATATCATGACTAAGAAAAAAAAATTAAATTAAATTAAAAATCATGACTATAAAAAAAACCTTAAGTTTTCAGCATATTTCACCCATGGCATTATGAAAAAATTGTATCACTAAAAAAATTTAAAAATGAACATTTGAATGAAATAGTCATTTACCAAGAGTAATTTCTTTTTTAAATGCTAAAAATATAGCTATTTTAAAATCTTAGTCTAAGGCAACTTGACACATTGCAACAAAAATTTTAAAATTAACCATCAAATTGACATGCAGTGTAGGTGAACTCGACCCAT
>APFE031306532.1:53266-66563 GCA_000404065.3 Pinus taeda
TTTGAATTTTGAAAATTTGAAGTAATAATCTTTGATGAGTGAATGAATAATTTTATGTGGTTTAAAATCAAGTTTTCATAATTAAAATTTGCTTAAAAAAATAAAAATAAGAAAAAACTTTTAATTGCCAAGTGTCTTCATAAATTAATTAAAAAAAATAAAAATTATGGATTTTTCCATAATTAATATTTTATTCAAGAAAAACATAGTTGCCATTATGTTTCTAGCTTTTACTAACCATGGAAACTAGCTCATTTAAAAACGAAAAGCAACAACACTCATATTACACTAATTTTTCCCTTGCTATTTTTCTTCATGTTTTTCCTTGCTAATATTTATTATTGAATAGACTTGGTTCAATCATTTTCTTCAATAAAGCTTACCTATATTATATATTTTCACAATTCAATTTTAAAATCATGATGCAATATAAAAAATAAAATCTAATTCAACAATAAAATAAATAAGATTTTATCTTTGCCTTCACAACATTAATCATTAGTTAAAATATAAAATATAAAATTAAATTTGAGGAATATTTTGCGCTCGCACTTAAAGCCTTTGTATAACTAAATTTTTATTTTAATATATTATACATTGTAAATTTTTTATATTATATTTTTATTACATATGAATATTTTCCACGCAATTAAGAAGTCATAGGATACTTTATGTCAATTTGGTTTTTTGACATATTAAATTTTACCATAGATTATTTATTGCAGCTAAATTAAGATGAGTATAAATTTAAAAGTTAAATAAACGGTTTGTTCACAAAATTAGTATTTTAATAAATTATTTATTTTATTTAGATCATACATATACATTCTTTAATATAAAGATACTAGACACTGTATTTTCTCCTCTTTATTCGGTCTCATAAGCTAAAGATGGAATAAAATATGCACAAACACATTTAAATAAACCCTTAACCTTTGTAACAAAAGATAATTTTGGGGCTAATGTTTTATCCAAAATTATTTATGCACCTATCTCTATTTTGCTCCAAGGTTATTTAGTCCATTAATTACTTATGTTACTTCCTTTCATTGTACTCAAATTTATTAGATTTATGAATTTGTTGATGCATTCAATAATTGCTATCAATTATTTTCTGCATAAAAGGCAGGTACTAAATAGCAATGCTGCATATCACACTTGTTATATTTGTTTTTTGGGTCATTTATTATTTATTTATTTATTTACTTGTTATTATTGTTTAATCAAAAAAAAAAAAAAATTATTAAAAAACAAATTTGAAAACCCCTTAAAAACAATTAACTTTGGAGAAAAAAGAAGAAGAAAAACTTGAAAAATGGATAAATAACCACATTTAAAAAAAAAAAATGCATACTTTAAGACATAAAAAAAATTAAAGTGTCAAAAATATGCCCATTATTATATAATATAAAAAAAAAAAATTATATATATTATACTATATGTATTTTTTTTCCCGTGGAGAAAATTCGTAATATTCATTAAAGAAGATTACATATTGTAGATGCTTGAAGCATATGCAGAAACGTGGGCAGAGCCACTTACAAAACAATACTCCAAAATAAGTATCCAGAAAAGCCCCCAGACAAGGCAGCCAACAAAAGGGTATGTAAACCCCAACAAATCTGCATCAAACAGTGCCCAAAAAAATAACCCCAAATGGCCAATATTGAGCCCCTGGAAAATAGACCTGTAGAGGATACCCATTCCTATTACAATAAACAACAAAAAAGAGCAGAGGTGCAGCAGATGGCACCAATGCACCACAAGCAGATAATAGCTCCTGTGGATGGAATAAGAGAACAGAAAGCGCTAAATCTGGCCACCCAAACAAGAAGGAGAGGCACAAAATGAGGAAGAGAGCAGCCAGGGTAGCCACTCCATCCCTGCCCCCTCAAAAACTCTCCACCTGAATCAGACGAAACCAGAGGTAGAACAACTGCCTCAAACATCCTCAGTAGCCTGCAGAAACACCAGCAAAATCAGCCATTATTGTGGCACGAAATAGTGCTAAGTCAGAACTCCACGCCCATGTTCCCTCAATGCTCCAAATGGATAACCCCGCGAGCGGCCAAAACAACACCAACTGCCGCCGTGAAGGAGAAGCACCAACCTGAGCAGAGGCGAGTCTGGGGGCAGAGGCGACAAGGGCAGCCACCTCGCCCTGCTCAAAGAAAATACAAAAGACTAGATACGATATATTCCACACCCGTGTCCCTGCCAAGCAAGACCTTTGCCTGCGAGTCAAGGACGGAGGAGACTCTGCAGCATCGTCGGTCGAAACCCTAGCCTCTGCCTTATAATATATGTATATTATGGTACATCAATGCTTTCAAAATCAGCATGAAAATCACTAACATTTAAAAAAAACGTTTATTAAGCAAATTTCAAGTGTCAAAAATATGTTTAAAAAAAAGGTGTTCTATATCAACACTTTTCAAAATCAAATGATTTTTTGCTACCTCTAAAAAGTGAGAACTCGGTTCAATACCCATTTGATTGGTAACTATGTTTCTTTTTGTCAGTCAAGAAAGCTTCTATTATATTATCATGAAGATACAAATGGTTTTCAATGACTCTCCCAACTTCACTCTCACTGGATTTGTTAGCTAGGATAGCTGAAATATAGTGCATAAGATTTTTCCATTGAGCCTTTTTTTGTGGAGGGCTAGATAACCATACATGCCAAAAGAGAGACAAAATAAGTAGATATCATGTGGACTGCATATCAAAATGGTGGTTTGAGGAGGACGCATGGGTAGGGCTACCACTAGGCCATGTCTCTCGTGCATATGGAAATCAATGTTCTCTATTCTCACCTCAAGTTCATGCAGACTGTCATTAGTCCATTGTTGGATTCTACACACATTGGCCAATTGTTCCAAAATCTCTATCTGGTCATACTGAATATCATTCATGTAGGCCACTAACTCATTCTTGTCCTCATATATGTGCTCTCTGAGGATATCCAGGTTGGCCTGGATTCCCCTCAATTGTCTAGCTATCAATTCCAAAGTAACATTCTGGTCAACATGGACAAGAGAGAATCCCAAGTCTTGGGCAATTTTGCCTTCTCTATCCATGCTCGCAGAGTCATTCTCATTGGACATGCTTTCTCTGTCAGCTCTTTCCTCGTGCTACCCTTACTAACCACCACCTCTGCGGGGTCTTCCCCACTGATGAGGCATTTCTGCGTGCAACATAATAACCTGTACCTAGACAAGTACGCTTTCAACTACACAATCAAGATCTCCCACCAGACTCCTAAACTCCAGAACTAGAGGAACCCAGAACATATGATAATGATTGGTAACTATGTTCATAACCAAGAAGTGGCTTAAATTTTTCTTTCATCCACCTTCTTACAATAGCTATGGACATGCACTTGCTGGCAAAGCGTCCTACAACGATTGAATTTTCCATTTTATGTCTTTGAGTTGGATGTCCTTCCCAAGAACTAGGGGCAATGCTTCTAGCTACCTTTTAATACATTTATGATTGATCTTTTATGGGTGGTTAACTATATGGCTCTAGGGATTAACTTGTTTCTATTGAAAACCAACTCCAGTATGCATATCCAGTGTGAGAAAATCATTGAAGAAACTCAAATAAGGATATGAATTGTGAAGGGTTAGCAAAGGGCACTAGTGGATACCCACCAAATCTAGCGAAGAGCCTGAAACAGGAAGGTCCAATGGTGATTGTAGTGAGGAGGGGGAGTCGATGGAAAGAGATAGCTTACCAGCAAGGGAGAATGAGGATCGAGGGGAAAGAGGATGAAAATAAAGAGCAGGGATTTGAAAATAAAAACAGAGGTGGGACAGATGGCCCCCAAGTTGGCACAAACTAGGAGTTGTGGGTTAAAGGGTGACGTGGGGACCTATTTTATTTCCATCGCAGTGGCCTAAATAGAGTTAGTCACAATGGATGGAGAAGTTATTGAGGAAGCAATTATATCCAACCAAATATTGATATCTTCCCACAAGTCTAGTGATAAATCCACCTAGTCTTCGTACATGATGATAGATAACAAATCTGACAACAGGGAATCATTTCTTGGTGTGGGTGTTAAGTTTAAACTACAATTGTGGGTACTTAGGGACCTACACCATAGATCAAACCCTAATAGAGTCATCGCCAAATTCTCTTACTCATGTCCAAACAAGATTCTAATTTATTCTATTTTTCTAACCAAAATAGTCTATTTGTGTTGATAAAAAGAGAATGCAATATTAAAAAGTGGTTGGATTGAGGATGAAGGATGGGAACTATAAGATTCTCCATGAAAACTGAAACCATATAACCCAAGTCCTTATTTCAATTGATACCATAATTCTATATCTACACATAAAAAAGATTCAAAATATGCCTAAGAACAAAATACATTTAATGTACATGCACTTGTCAGTTAACAACATTAGTCTTAAATGTTTCCCTATTATGGTCCATGAGTTGGGTTTAACTTGCCATGGTATTTTTCATGGGAGAGATTCAATCCTAAGGTGAGATTTCAAACATAAAAACCCCACCCCCCTTTTGCAAGCTTGATTGGCCAAGCTATCAACTTGTTTATTAAATATTCTTAGAACATGAAACAATGAAATTAACTTAAATTTAGTCATCAATCTGTGAGTTCAAAGCAAAAAAGAAACCAATTACACATCCTTGGGCATGTGATCCATGATCAAAGCCCTTATAATATTATGTGAATCCCCAATTACAATGATGTGTTCAATTCCTTTGCTTTGAGTAATCTTTAATCCTTGAAACAAGGTGTAGCCTTTTGCCGTATTGTTAGTCAGGTGGCCAAGACACCATTTATACATATCATCCTTTTGTTTGCTAGGATTAAAAATGGCTACCTCGCCCACCCCCTGTGCACCCCACACCTGCCACCTCAGTATTTCCTTTTGAGACTCCATCAAAAAACAAGAGAAAAATATTCCTTGCCACCTACCAACAATTAAACTCCTCTTTTGACATTCCCAACATCCATTTTTTATTGATGGCTTCATAACTTTCGAGGAAGTCAATCCCTGGAGACTGATTCCCACCATGGGAATCTAGTTTCTCTCCTTAGGTCTCAACATCAAATATTTTCTGTTATTTTTCCGAATTGGATTTGATATCCTTAGCTAATAGACCATGAGCCCTATTAGTGACCACCTCTATATTTACTTTCATCTCTTTGAAACTTATATGATTTCGTGTGAGATAAATCTCCCAACACACAAATTTAGGGAGGGAAATCTAGGCTTGATTAAGAATGGCCTTGCCTTTAAAGGAGCACTAGTAATTAATATTCCAATTCTTTAAAAAAACTTCCCAATCATTTGAGAAGATAATTTTGTGTCCAATGCCTATGGTCGAACACTTCTAAACCTTCTCTGTGACTAGAAAACTCCAGAAAATATGTGGAACATATTCCAATTGATTGTTCCACATAACAAACCATGAAGGTCCCTACATGCCTCATTTTCACAGGTTTTCAAATGTCAATATTTTATTGTAAAAAAGGGTCTTAAGCTAAAGGTATTGACTTTTGATAGCCCATCCTTCTACCACACCCATCTCCAAATTCTTGCAATGGGGTGAAAGCTCTCATTGGCTAACTAGAAAATCATATCCTTCTTTTACAGAATAGCCAAATGACCCCATCCTCGACTATCTTTTAGTATGATGGATTTGGGCGCAAAATCACTCAAGTTTTGAATTAATACTGGAACTAAATCACCTAGATGTTGTAGAGGGAAACCTATATCCCAATTAATCCAATTTCCATTTGTGCCCCAAATAGAAATGACCTTCAAACAAGATTTCCCATGTGAAGGCAGGAAATTCAATAAAGGGGAGAGTTTAGGTATTTTAATTAGAGGTGGATTAATCATGATTCTAGTTTAGTCTATTGAGATATGCTTCTTGAATCCTAGCAGCCATGTGAGCTTAGAAACAATGAGCAGGCTTGTTGCAATGGTTATTTTCCATATTGGAGAACCATTACAAGAAGTCAAGAAAGAATCCAGTTATTTCAGCCTCAATCTTCCCAAGTATTTCCTTACAATAACTTGCTTCCACCAATCGAATCTTCCATAAACAAGTCGCCTTACCATTTTCACTCCCATCACCAGATTTACCAAGCACAGGTCTCTTATACCCAACCCTCCACTAGAGAGAGGGTTGTAACAATTTTCCAATTCAGTAAATGAAACTTGTTGGTATTTTATCTACCTCCTTGCCACAAGAATTTCCTTAAATCTTTTGCAATCTCATTTTGAATATTCACAAGAGCCAACGAGGAAGAACACTGATATAATGGAAGAATCGATAGAACAGTTTTGAGAAGAATTATTCTTCCAGCTAGAATTAGCCAAGAGGCACCCCACTGATTCATTTTTTTCCTTATTTTTGCTGGGATTGGTTTCCACACAAAGACTCCTACCACCATAATACATACAATGATACCTAAATATAAGAACGATAGCCATTTAGCTGAGAAAGGGAAATGAAGAGTAGTTGAGATTATTGCCTTGGTCCCTTTGTAAACATTCCAAGCATACAAATGTGATTTGAAATTGTTTATTAGACCTCCTGAAGCATGGGTAAATGTATCCAAGATTATTTTGAATCGTCTAGTAATTTGGATATATGCACCACCTAGAAGGAAAGTGTTCTCAATGAAATGTGAATGGTTAATACTATTGACTCCACTGGTTATTTAAATTCTAAGAAGAAGACCTACATTCCTTTTCACTTCCAGCTCTCTGCTTAACAAATTAGCCATTATGATTTATAAGACTAGGGAGAGAGGAAACCCTTGCCTAAGTCCTCTCGATGCCGAAAAACATCTATTGGCCTCCCATTCACTAGAGGGGAAATCCAAGGACTTGAGTTGCAATTTTCAATCCACCTAATAAATTGAGCATGGAATCTAAATTTTCCTAGCACAACTTGTACAAAAGAGTGATGAACACAGTCAAAAGAATTTTCCATGTATATTTTAATAATCATTCCTTTATCTCCTTTAGTTTTTCATGAGTGAAAAACCTCCAGAACCATCACTATGTTATCCATAATTTTTCTTTTTAACACAAACCCTCCTTGATTTAGAGAAATTAACTTTGGGAGTAAAGCCTTCAATCTATTTTCTATAATTTTGGTTATGATCTTGTAAAACACATTACATAAAATTGGTCTAAATCTAGAGAATTATGATGGGTTAGTCTCCTTCATAATTAAAGCAAGAAAATAAGATTTTGTAGCTCCCCCCAGTTTACATGAATGGTGAACATATTGAACCATTCTTATTAGGTCGAACTTGATGACACTTTGACATTGCATGTAGAAATGAGTAGAAAACCCATCAAGTCCTGAGGCTTGTCAAAATCAAAGGCCCATATTGCTTCCTGGATTTTCTCCTCTAAAATGGGTTTAATAAGCTCCAAATTATCCTCCTCCAACACCAACTTGGGGACATTATCCAACAATATTTTTTCTATCTCTAGATTGCTTGGGCCCAGATCATAGTAAGGGGCTTCAAAATGAGCCACTGCTTCATCTTTGATTTTCTGATAAGTAATCAATTTGACCCCCTGCGAGTTTGTTATCTCTCTCACATTGTTTATAAATTCTCTTGCCTTTGATTGCTTGTGAAAGAAAGTTGTATTCCAGTCCCCTTCCTTTAGCCACAGACTTTGGGACTTTAGTCTCCAATGTTGCTCCTCAACCACTAATGCTTTTTTATAAGCAGAAAAGGTCTCCTTTTCTCTCATCGAGGCACTGAGGGAAACAAGCTCATTCTCCAATTGTGCGTGGGATAATTTAACCTCATATTGACTTTTACTCACATGTTACTCAATTGCAATGAAATATATTTTTGCCCAAGATTTAAGAGCGCCTTTTAAAATTTTGATTTTCCTTTCCTCGATTTACATGGTAGACCCTTCAATCTATTGAAATAAGGAATTCCTGAGAGGGGGAGTCAATCAGTAATTCAGAAAAATCTTTTTTACTTTTTCTTACTATGCTTACAATCCTTTCTTATGTTCTTTAACTTGTGCGAGAATTCATTCAAAACACAGTGAACCAAAAATATTTCAAACACACGTATTCAAGAAACAATCACATGAGAATCACACATTTGACACAGTGTTTTTCACGTTGAAACCTAGATGGAAAAAACCACCAATTTTTTGTTTTTTTTATGATGTAAATTAAGCACCCACATAATTGCATATGTTTGTTTGTGAGCACCCACTCACAGGAGGCACCGACCCCTTTTGGTTAGAAAGCACCAACTTGCCAAGAGGCACCAACCTACCCTTGCCACTATTCTACTATTTCATACAATTTTCAAACTGAAAATAGAGGCATACAATTTTACAAGTAAAATACCAAACAATGGTTGTTCACAATTTTGACTTATGCACTCTGCAATCTGTGCTCACTTGCAGCAGATCTCCTCTCGCTACTCATAGCAACACTTCCACTACTCTCTGCCTTCACTATCAAGGGCTCTTCATTGACTGCACTTCAGCACTACCCTTGCAATTCTTCACACAGTCCTCACATTGCTCTTGTTGTTGTATTACACTATGTCCTCTTAGGAGCTTCGACCTCTCTGCTTCAATGCTCACACTCACAACGCTTCTCTCCCACACATATGTTCACTTCCCCCATCTTTTCTATTGCTAGTGATGGTTTTGTTCCACTGAGGCTTTCTACACAAGGGAGTCTCTCCATGTTGTCCTATAGCTACCAATATGTACTTAAGAATGGCTTTACTTACCATTCTTGCATCCTCTGAATGGTTTATTGTCACAATGCTCAAAACAGAGAGGGACCTCGTAGTTCTTCGAGGTCTGACTGCACAAAGCTCCTATACTGAGAAATTAATTCTCAAATGACCTGCACACTCCTTCGAGAGCCCCATGCTTATTTATCGTTCTACAGATATTGACAGTCCATAGAGGTGACCATTTTGTTCTTACTTACCACAACCATTCGTGCAAGCAAGGCAATCGATTACTTCCTTCAAGCTCTTAAATTCATCTATGCTTCCAATGTTGTCCTCGGTTCCTTGTTATAGAGTCTTCCATCAAATTAGCTCTTTTCAACTACCAACTCCTCTGTGCCTTCTTTCAATATCGAGTTGCCAACCCATACACTCTTTAAATCATTGTACTTCCTTATCGGAGCAATCACATATCGTAACTTTCTTAGTGGTGCAAAATTTTGATATTCTAATCTTTCTATTGTTGAGCTCCTTCTGCTTAGCCCTCACAATGCTTCTCGTCATAGGACCGCTAGCCGTGACTTGTCACTTAGCATTAAGATGCTAAGACTTTAGACTCATGTCAGGGGCCATTCTCTCTTTGTTGACTTCTCTACACCATTGGTTCGTTGAGCTCTTACAATCATGTGCTAGCCCAATATTGGAACCCCTCTATATCAGAACCTTTCAACACTCCAACTGTTATAGAGTTCTGACATCTCTGATCGTCGACCTCCAATATGATGTCATCATTCCACGTGGAGACTCTTTAGTGGTGACACATGTCACTCGATTCTAGCCCTTTATACTACCCAATAAGGTTAAATATGCCTGCCACTTGTCCTATTGTACTGCCACATCATGTTGAGGTT
This sequence comes from Pinus taeda, assembly GCA_000404065.3. Lineage (NCBI taxonomy): Eukaryota > Viridiplantae > Streptophyta > Pinopsida > Pinales > Pinaceae > Pinus > Pinus taeda. The sequence goes on from APFE031306532.1 coordinate 62,906, forward strand.
GACTGCCGTTGTAGCTTATCGGACATGTCATCCTTAGTTTTGCACCGAAATCCTTTGTTATTATTCTTGTGCAATTCCTAGAAGCTTTTAAAGGCTTATCAGCACTTACCGATATTGCAACTTTATGCACTTTACTCACTTGAAAAGGTTTCGATACCGTGATCTCCGGGGTTCCGATTTCCTTCAACTTCTAATACACCACACCTCTGATTGCCAATATCGTTGATTATGCCGATATGCTAACATCTCGATCTCCGATATTCGATGCTCCAACATGCCGATCTCCGATATTCAATGCTCCAACATGCCAATCTTCGATATCCCAACCTTCTTAGGACTTCAAGTTCGTGAACATCCGCAAGCCATAACTTTTGACCCAAGAGTCCATTTTTGGAATTCCACATATCATTGGAAATCTTATTCAGAGCACTTTCCAATGGGAAGGGTCTGATGTGGGATTTGAGTCCTTCATCTATGTGGAAGATGAATACAAACTTTTCTGCTCATTGACTCTTTGGACAATTGAACTCACAACCACCATGATGATCATTTTATGGCTTCTTCAGTAAGCTTGCTACTGTGATAATTTTCTACAAGAAGCCTACAGCTACCATGGGATTCCTCCCAAACACCCAATCATCGTGTTGAACCTTGTTTTACATTAATACCAACATTTACACAGCCACCCATACACCATCAAATGTCCAACAAAACCTAGTGACTCCATGTGCTCCTCATGCCTACGATACACTCTTCATGTTGAAGCCAAAAATGATTGAATCGAAAAGGGATAGGACCATACCTTTGTACTTTAGATCAAGTGAGAGAAATTGGTCGATGATCAGAGTCTCCCCACAAGGTGATGTATGAAGACCACACAAAGAGATTCTCCAAAAAGGAACTATGAAGCAAAAACTTATCGAGCCTAGTTGCAACATGCCCCAACCAATATGTATGGTGTTCCATGTAAACTTACCTCTTGTGGGATTGACATCCCATAAACTACTAGCAAACGTAAGATCTTCCATTTTTTCTCTAAAAGGGTCTCTTACCAACAATCCCCCTTTCTTTTCAACTTGTGTAATGGTGACATTGAAGTCCCCAGCAAATAGAAGCTTGTCATTACCCTTTACATATAGCAAGGCCAACATAGAGTTCCATCTCTCTTGTTTTTCTCCATATAGGTTTGGCATATGAACGTTTACCACCTTAAGTTGATCTTGGGAAACTTTATGAAACATATATGTCATGATCCAATGTTGCAATTGCTGAGAGGACATAAAAGTCCACATTGATTCATCCCAACAAGTGTACAACCCCCCAAATGCACCCCGAGCACTTTGGGCAATGGTTTTGGTAAACTTGAACACCTTACTACAATTCTGGATAATCAAAGTTTCCTCCATCTTAGTACCTTGAAAAAGGAAAATGGACGACCTTTCTCTTTTGATTATTCTTCTAACAAAATCTTCCTTATTACCCAATCCTCAATAATTACATGTGATGAATTTCATCATTTCATAGATTTTTTATTTAGGAACTACCTGAGGGTGGAGTTTCCCCAAAGGAAGCACACATATTCTTATTTCCTATTATTATGGGGATTTTTCTTTTTTTTCCAATCTCTTTGTTGTTTTCACCTTGTTTCTCTCTATTCCCCTTTGTGGCTTGCCTACCCTTCATCTTCCCAGACCAGACTTCCTCAACCACATTCAGTTGCTCATATCTATTTTTTGTCTTCCATGTCCATGTATTCTTTCCCTCCCAACAAGAGGAGTTGGGTGGGATCTGATCCCTTAGGAGATATGGGGTTTCCCCAATTTCTATATGTTGATCACTTCTAGCAAGGGGAGAAATTTTTGAGATTGAACCAATACTATATCATATGAGATTTTGTCGATCAATACATCTATGTTTGAAATGTCAATCACTGCATTAAGAGGATCAAGAGTGTAAGAACCCGATCCCTATTATTAGAGCTTTATTCTATTATACACTAACAGATCTATTTTACTGTTGATTTGCAAGTAATAAAAGGAGCTTGCTGACCTTCTCACACAGAATTTTAAACATTTAACATCTTATCATTTTATCATAAGCAACATAAATTAAGATGAGCATTCCATTGATATCAACTTAACAAGAGTAGTTCATGGAAAAATACCTGTTCCGGCGGTTGATGATGATTCCTTTGTCGTATAGCTCCAGCTGAACGCTCCTTCGCACCGACCCAACCGGATTCCACCCAGCCAACTAGGAAACAATTCCTAGCCCAAGAAACCTCCACAGGTTCCCTAGCCCTCCGTGCCCAAGTCCAACCAAATATAGTGTGTCCTCAAGAAGAATGTGCAAAACCAGATAACAATACTTTCCTCCTCTCAAACCCAAGAAACCTCCATAGGTTTCCAAGGTCTCCCCAAAATCATAACAAGTCCAAACAATCACAACCAACCCCCACAATCATAAGAAAAACCTCCCAAAAACTCCCCCCTTTTCTCCCTTCCCCCTTCCCTTTTATACCCTCCTTCCTTCTCCATCTCAACCACCTCTCATTAATGTCATTCACTTCTCACCCATCCCTATAGTTGACTTCTCTTCTCCCAAGTAAGCTAGGAGTACATTTGGAAATGTGATATGTAATTACATGGAGAGAACCATGTCTTCTCCTTAATAAATGTGAGGGTACATTGGGTAATGTGAAATGAATATATATATTGATAATGAGTTGGAAAGGACTATGTCTTCTCCCTAATAAATGTGAGGGTACATTGGGGAATGTGAAATGTAATTACATGGAAAGGACCATGTCTTCTCCTTAATAAATGTGAGGGTACATTGGGTAATGTGAAATAAATACATACATTTTGAAATAATGGAAGGAGACCAAATTCTACCCAATATTCAATTTGAGAAGGTAAGTGGAGAATTTAAATAATGGAAATCATGAATTTTATATTAGACCTATATTTCTCAATATTTTTAGATAATGTAAACATTAACAAAATTTGTAGGATAAGATTTAAGGGGGGCATTACATACACCCCTCCTTCAGAAAACTTCGTCCCGAAGTTAGAATGAAAAGATGCAAGGAGTTTGAAAGCATAGCAACCGGAGAGAGTTATAGCAATGAAATCGAATAAGTACGGCAATGACATTTCTTTCCATCAAGAGTCTCCAATTGATCTATATCCTCCTATCCACCCTGGCCTACTTCCGTTCCCACCCTATTCGTCCTCTGCTACTTTATCAATGGCAACGACCATACTAACCACTGATAAAACCATCATGGTGGGAGTGTCGAATACATCGACCTAACTTCCCCCAGCAGGAAATTGGCAATCGTCATCACACGTCTAGGGGGAGCGTTCATCTGTCCTCCCCACGATTCCAGGTTTCGGAGGATACACGGTGGGAAACACCTCCACCCCTCCTTCACAACACGAACCACACTACAGAGCTAGTTGGACTTGTCATCGAATAATCCAGTCAGGTCGTCTTGCCACCTGTCATTTGCATTTTACTCATGTCATAAGAGTGCATATCAAGTAGATACCAAATGTAATAGAACAATGTGCATTATACCTTCCCCATGAGATGTCTCAACCTTCCCTCAATGGAAGAGTAGCTCTCAGCTAACATACAGTTCCTTCCAACCTGT
>APFE031306542.1:0-13195 GCA_000404065.3 Pinus taeda
AAAAGCAACAGTGATTTTTTGTGACAATAGCTCAGCTATTGCATTATCAAATAATTCAGTGTTTCATAAGAGAACGAAACACATCGATACAAGGTTTCACTACATCAGAGAATTGGTGAACAATGGAGAAATTGTCCTAGAACATTGCAGGACTCATGAATAGGTTGCAGACATCTTGACAAAGCCATTGGATCAGAAAAGCTTTGAATTTCTGAGGAAGTGTCTGGGGATGAACGAATGCCCAGCAGTTGAAATTAAAGGGGAGTGTTGAATTTGTAATTTCAACCACGCGCGGGCCAGCATTTAATGCACCTCAAAACCACCCAGCAAAACCACAAACCACCTGGAGGCATTTCGCACCGCTTTTGGTAAAAAGGTGTTTTTGTCAGAGGGCCTCCGAACACCTCGACCAGCTGCCACGCATCCAGTGTACGAACTCAAAACCACCCACTCCCCGGAAGCTAAAGGTCGTTTGTTTTGTGTGAGGTTGGTGAGCGAATTGCGTCCGATCAGGTCAACGGACAAGCATCTTCAACAACTTGCCCGAACGTTATTTTTACTTTTACGACACGTTTTAATTAATGCATTTAATGAATTGGTCATACCCGTAGGTGGACTATTAAATTTTAATGTTACGGCATGTATGGGGTAAATTAAAATAGGCATGGGCATAAATTTAATAATAGTATGGGCAAAGACATATAGTTTAATATTATTACTTTTTTTTATTATTCACAGGTGTGGCGTAAGTTTGTTTTTTACGAAACAAGTAAATACAATTCCTAGTAGTTGACCATTCTGTAAGTGAAAAATACAACGCACAGCAGTGCAGGAGAAGGCCGAGAGGTGAAAGAAGAAAACCAGGGGAAATATGTAAAACCATGAATTGTTTCACAACAGTAAAAAGGTAAATGTGTAAATCCCTGTAATTTTTGTTTTCACACAGCATTGAATGTAAATGAAATATTTACAAACAGTGGTGTAAAATTTCATAGGAGGCAGAGTAATTTCTTTTGTGAAAATGTTTTGGTGAATCCCTGAGTAAAAAGAGGATGAATATGTAAGTGTTTTTGTTCAATGAATGGAAATCATTTTATGGTGGTGGAATACTCTGTTCTGTGTAATTTTTTTTAAAAGACTTCTCTGTGCAAAAAGATCTTGGAGCAAAGGAAACAGAGCATTGACTCTGTGTTTTATTTTTGTGTTTTTTGGGATTTTACCAGAAAAATCCCCAACAAAGGTAGAGCATACCATAATATTTAACCATAATCATGGAGCCTTAGTGTTTTTTGGGATTTTACCAGAAAAATCCCCAACAAAGGTAGAGCATACCATAATATTTAACCATAATCATGGAGCCTTAGTCCTCTTTTAACACTCGCTGGTTTATTTTAGGGTGGGCATAATTCTTCCATGCTGCACTCACTAGTTTATTTAAGGGTTGGAAGAAAGGTTTTACTGGAAAAAGTTGTGAAAACTTTATTTTGAGGTGAATCTTGAACTTGAAAGAAATAGAAACTGAAAATGAGAAATAACTGTGGTTTGAGGAAACACAGTGCTTTACATAGATGTCATATTAAAGATATTGAACTTTTATATACAGCGAGTGCTACAAAGGTTACTAAAATTGATAAGGGTTTGGCATATGTCAACATTTGCCATCTTCAATGAGAAACACTTTTACAAAAATACTACTTTTTTGAAAACTGAAAATATCATATACCTAATTTCCAAATGCATGCCTTTGTAGTAATGGCAAGAGTATATCTGTAAAACATTGGCAAGAGTATCTCTGTAAAACTTCTTCAGGTTGGACTGTTTAATGCAAATCATGGATGAGGTGGAGGAGTTGGAGGATGATTGGAAATCCTATATTGCACTGGTTTCTTGGCTAGCCAGCCTGAACTAGGTGGTGGATCAGAGATCCCATAATCACTTTTCACATAATCTTCAGCAACTAAAGAGTCATCTTTGTTTTCACTGTGCTGATCCTCCAAGTCTCTTCTACTGCTGCTTCTTTTGATACTACTACTTTCATCCCTACTCATGTCAAAATTATCTTTCTATGGTGCATGTTCAAGAACAAAAAGTTCATAATTTGCACAAAAGAGGCAGCGACATAATCACATGATTTCCATGAACATACTTGAAACAAAACATTTCAATTACATAAAGAAAGCTACATGCAAAAAGAACCCATTGAGAGTGCTGAAACTTACCATTACTGCTTCTCCTCCACTGTCCAGACCAATCAGTAAAGAGTTTTTTCATGACCCGCACAAATAATAAGAATTTTACATCATAGCAAACCAAACTCACTAGTGAAAATTCATAAATTAAGTTATATTAAATAAGTAATCCATGACAGGCTGCAAGAATGGGCTGCGAAAAATAAGTAGAAAAAAACACAAACCATGAGGATGGGTTCTGGATAATGCCCACATAATGTTATATGTGTAGAAGATTAGTAGTAATGGCAATACACAGGCCCACTTCATTCTGTGTTTAGCCCTCCTTGTGCTCACTCTATATGCAAAACTAATTGGATTAGAATAGCTGAGCTATTATTGATCATTAGCAGCCACTGATGTGATATTTTCTCCAGTGAAGGCTCCATGGAGAGGTGATTCTACTGAGAGTCGGTTACATGGCCATGTTCTTGCTGCTCTACGAGGATTGGAAAGAAAAGAGAGTGATGGTCGGGGGCATGCAATAACATTCAATTGCATTAATAAGGTGGCAGTATTTGTGTTTAATGCTTTTTGGGGTTTTCAACCCATTCACCGCCTCCCTTTTAATGCTCACAGACTCGGATCTCATAATGATATGTTATGATCTCCCTATGAGCTATTGTAACTTTATTGGCATTATCAAATTATTCCAGATAGGTCGACCTGGACGTGCGGAGGGTATTCTGGAAACCAATATTTGGGTAGCGTAAGAGAAGCCATGGTCAGCAACCTTTCTGACCATGCCAAAGATCTTTGGCATGTCCCATCATCGAATGGCTCATCCAGAGGCTGGTAAGTGGATAAGACGTGCACGTACACACATTCAATGTTTTTCAAATGCTAAGGATTTCAAATGCTTCACCACTTCCTGGATTTCAAATTGAAAAGTTGCATGGGAAATTTCTGCAACAATGTGTTAAAAAGGATTGCAATGGCTGGATTTCATTTTCATCACGGTATTGATGGCCTTAGCCTTTCTGGCACCAGCACCGACATCGCCCCCTATTGCAATAACACCCAAGGCGACCCCAGTTCAATTCCCAGCAGTGCCATCACCGCAGATCTTTTGCAGGGCTAGGATTTCTCTGCTTAATATCGTATTGGATGCCCAATAAGCATTGTTTGCGGAAATTAGTAGCAGATGGGGCAATTCTGAAAATCACCGGCACCGGCGAATTGCCTCAAACAATGCTTACTGGGCATCCAAAATGATATTAAGCTGATTTCAGAGGGAATTTTGATGTTAATTAATTTTGGCAAGAACAAACAAAATATTTTTCAGTCAAATTTCAGTTTTGATCTGGAGTGAGGAGAACATCGCTTCAATGCAGGACATGATGAAACAGAACTTGAAGGGAGGGAGCTTCCATGTTCAACTCAGGGATGCCTTTAAAGCCCTCGATAAAGTGGGCACCGGCAAGATTTCTGCCAAGAACTCCGTCATATTCTTACTAGCGTCGAGGAGAAGCTAGAGCCGTCGGAATTCAATGAGTGGATTCGAGAAATTAAGTTCGTTTAGTTGTGACAATATCAGAGGCTCCATCTTACCTCAAGATTCCAGCAAATTTGTTTATTGTAACAATTTGGAGAAGGTGGCCTTGGAAATTGCACAATTCCCACGTCATGATTTATGCCATGCAAAGAAAACTTTGAGAGAGGTTGTAGTATTCACGACTCATGCAAACCATATGGTTACGCGGCGATTGGGTATTCTAAAATCATAAAACTTTATTTGGCGACTCGCGAGCACGCATCGTAAAACAATAAAACTAAAACTTTATGGGGTGAGTCCACATTACGGAACCTAAAACGAACTTCATGTGGCGAAGGCGTATTGTAAAATCCAAAGCGTCAATGTCATGGCTCGGCCCTGGAATTTCAAGTTTGTTCCGCCTGTCGAGTCAAAATTTTGGGATGATTATTTATTTTTTGTGCCTATCATTTTAATGGTAGCTTCATTTGGATGAGTGTAAAAGAAATTCCTGTTTTAAATAACAATACTTCATATTTAAAATTTTCAAACCTAGGTTAAAAATGAAGTATAAGAACCGAATTAAATATAGTTCAATACGTCTGAATGAGAAATTTAAATAATCAGAAGAGGTTTGTTATTAATATCTCAGTTTGCTGAAAATGAAGCATAAGAATAGTTCGATATATCTAAATGAAAAATTTAAAATGAAAATAAACCTAAGAGGTTTAAAATATAATGAGTTATTGGTAAGTTAAATGGAAACATCTACTATGAAGATTTTATCACCAATATGATGACAAAGTAATATTTAATTTGCTGTATTGTTGTGATGCACACTCTTTTTCAAAATTTTTGATTTTTGAAACCTCTGGAAATCTTGCGCCCTTTCCTCTAGGAAATTCGGAGAATATATTTTATTATCTAAAAGGGCTTGAAGTTAGCATATGCCAACGGTTTACAGTGGGCTTGTCTAGTCATATATTAATCCGTATTCACAGTCTGATTTAAAATAGACTACTTCGATCTAGGATGTTTTCGCCATATCCTGTGAGAGTGCCCTAATTTTCAATTTGTCGCTGACGGCTTCTTTGAAAATTTCAGTTTTAATCTATTTTAATGAACTAAGGCAATTCTGAGAATCATAGAATGGTGGGGCGATTCTCAGAATTGCCCTGACACTGCCCTGCCACCACCACCACTGGTCCGGCGATGGAAGGACGATTACTGCCCGACTATTCTCATAATCGCCCTATCTGCTATGAATCACCCCAAACAATGCTTACTGGGCATCCAATATGCTTACTGTGCATCCAATATGATATTAAGCGGAATTCAGAGGGAATTTTGATGTTAATTAATTTTGGCAGGAACAAACAAAATAGTTTTCAGTAAAATTTCAGTTTTGATGTGGAGTGAGGAGCAGTTTGCTCCAATGCGGGACGTGATGAAATGGAACTTGAAGGGAGGAAGCTTCCATGTTCATCTCAGGGATGCCTTTCAAGCCATCGATAAAGAGGGCACCGGCAAGATTTCTGCCAGGGAACTCCGTCATATTCTTACTAGCATCAGGGAGACGTTGGAGCCGTCGAAATTTGATGAGTGGATTCTAGAAATTAAGGTCTATTCCAACGGAAACATCTGCTATGAAGATTTTATCACCAAGATGATGGCCAAGTAATATTTAATTTGTTGTATTGTTGTGATGCACAGTCTTTTTCAAAATTTCTGATTTTTGAAACCTCTGGAAATCTTCTGCCCTTTTCTCTAGGTATTTCGGAGAATATATTTTATTATCTAAAAGGGCTTGAAGTTAGCATATTCCAAGGGTTTACAGTGGGCTTGTCTATTCATATGTTAATCCATATTCATAGTCTGATGTAAAATAGATTGCTTCGATCGGGAATGTTTTCGCCATATTCCTGTGAGAGTGCCCTAATTTTCAGTTTGCCGCTAGTGGCTTCTTTGAAAATTTCAGTTTTGATCTATTTTAATGAACTGAAAATTTTAAAGAGTAGTGCATAACATGTGTAGATGTCTACACCAAACAGCTAGCAGTACTCATATTGTCAAAATGATGATTTCATAGTTCTAATGTAGGTAAAAATAAAATAACAAAAGACGTAAATATTATAGGAAAAAAAAGTTAAATTTGCATCACATCTTCCTGTGAAGGAAAAAAATTATCATAAATCAACGGCTTCATCAACAATAGGCCTCTCATATCGAAACAAAACTAAAATATGAAACATCCGAGAGTTTGTAGGCCAAGTAGTGATAGCAACCTCATATGCTGCTGGCGTACATAAATACTCTCACTCTCCCTCCCATGGACTTTGGTGGCAAATTTGTTCTAAATTTTTCCCTAACAACACCATTGTTACCATGTGGCCTTGTTACTTTGCCCCAAATACACCTGTAATTAGTTCTCCCTTTCTTGGTTTTCGCCTTGTAAATATAGGCCATCCTTTTCCCCAGATACCAATCCACTTCCTCTGGTGTATCGATTCCTTCAATTTGAATCAGAGAAGTATTTGGGTACTGGTTTGATTTTGACCTTTTGTAGCCAAGGATGATCCCTCGAACATACAACCTGATACGCTCTCCTTGGAATCCCTTCACCATGTTGATCAAAACGGCTTGGAACATCTATCTCGCAATGTGATGTGAATTGAGTTTTACTTATCAATATCAACTCTTTCCCTTGAACAAGGGGTAGCAAATAATATTACATTTTGATAGGCACACTATGATTTAGTAAATAATAGAGGTTGATGTATGTCGTTGAGCTTTTTTATAGCAATGCAACACAATGTTTTGTAGATGGATATCAAAATATTTCTTTATCAAATTAAATAGGATAATTTTGAGCCATTATAAATTTTGAAAATTGAATTATGTAAGTCAAGTCCAACATTGTATAGTGAAGATAAGAATGAAGTGTTCATTATCTACCAAAGGGAATTGCAAAGAGTAAATGGAATGGAGATATAAGTTTTAAACCAATTGGTAGGGTTATATGGCTAATTGTACATGAAAATATGGTTTAAAGAGAAATTAATGTACAAGTTTAAAAGATGTTTCTAAAGAAGTTATTGATTGAGAAAGAAAACGTTAAAGGAGTTTCATGAGAAGAAGTTATTGATTGAGAAAGAAAACGTTAAAGGAGTTTCATGTAATAAAATTTATTACTTATGGTGAATATTCATCTATTTTTATCTAATAAGGTGAATGGATGGACTACTACACAAACTCTTCTTCTAGTTGCTGCTGGTCCTCTTCCTCCACCTTGCCCCGGCATAGGCAACATTAAAATGCATGGAACAAACAAAATAGTTACTAGTGCGTGCGTGCATGTATCAAATATGACAGAAGAAAAAGTGAAGAATCCAACTCAGCGATTTCTTCTCAATGAATATGTAGGTCCCTCTTTCTTTTTTTCTTTTGTTTTTTTCGAATAATTAACTCTTACTAAGATATAAATGAATAATCAATCCATAAACGTATTTCTTTCTTTCTTTTTCTTTCTTTTGTTTTTTTGAATAATAACTCTGACTAAGATATAAATGAATAATCAATCCATAAACGTTGATTAGATTACATTGTTTGGTTATTTCTAACAATCTTCATGGTATTCCTTCTCAACAAAAACCATAGTATTCCTTCTCAACAAAAACCAGACTAAGATTAACCAATAAAGTTTCATATCAAATTTGGTTTGATATGTGATCTATCTCCTCTCCTCCGAATTATAAGATATCCAAATCTCTTATTCATGATGCATAGCTTAGGCATCTATGCCAAGTTTGCAAGCAATTATAAAAATCTGCAATATGTTTAGTATTTATGACTTTTCTTTTTCACCCATGGATTTGCCACATCTATTTCTTTTCTTCCCATCCTCTTTTTCATTGGGTATGACACAATATTTTCCAATCATTGTGTATGACACAATATTTTCCAATCTTCTATTGTCAGATATTTTTTGATGCTAAATAATCTTGGCAAGTGAAAAAGAGCGGATATTGGTGTGTATTGTGAAATAAAAAGAGACAATCTAACATGGTTTACCTCTTCTCCATGTTCTAGATGAACACATAGGTTTCTTTCTTTTTTCCAAAATAATGAACTCCGAATAAGATAGAAATGTAGGTGTCTTTTTCTTTTGCTAAAATAATTAACGTAAGATGAGATAGAAATAAATAAAGAATTATGAATTGGGATCACAAATTTCAAGATTTGAGTATACTCAAAAGTTCATTTTTACATTCTCTTATATGTTTGTTTTGATTAGTTCTATTGAATCAAATTGGTTTTCAATAGGTTTTTTTTGAGTATGTGAAGTTTCTAGTGTCTTATTAATTCAAGTGGAAAAGATCTTTCTTACATATCACTAGATTATGAAGTGACATTGGACATAATTAAGGTTTGGGCCATACCATTTTAGAAACAACAACCCAAACTAAATGATTAGTTATTAGACCTTTTTATTTAGTCAATCTAAACTAAAAGATTATATAAAAAAAAAAATTCCTTTCATTGCTCCTCATAAACCAAGATAGATTGATTCATCCCTCCTTTTTAGTGTACAAAGAGGAGTGCTTGATTTTTACTCAAAAAGATGGGGTGTTGATGTTTCTATTTATGGATGCTCAGGTTTTTATATTAAAAATTTTCTCGAGTGCTTGATTTGTAGTCAAAGAGATGTGGTGATAATGTATCTAAATATGGGTGTTGATTTTTTTATATTGAAGTTTTCTCTTTGTTTCAATTAGAATTAGAAGGGTTTGTTCTTTTTTGTTTTCCTTATAATAAACTATTGTTCTCAATTGAAATTGGATCATTTGTATCAATGTTTCTTTTCAATGTAAGTTTGAGGTGCAAGTTACTTATTTTATTTTTAGACTATGATATTTAACACATAGTGACCTATGCTTAATAAACTAAAATTAGGAAGGTTTAATAACTTACTTAGTTTTTTTTATGGTTTTGGTGTAGCTTGTTTGTAGAGAGACTAGAGATTTGTCCCCTAGGCAATAACATTCTCTTGCATCTTTGAAATCTTATTTATTGGTTCTATGTGCTTGCATTACCATCTTTTCTTAAATGGTATTTGAAATAGTTATTCAAGAAAATTTCTAAACATTTCAGCCTTTCATGATAAAATGTTCATTTTTACATTCTCTTGTATGTTTGTTTTGATTAGGTATATTGAGTCAAATTGGTTTTCAATAGGTTTGTTTTGAGTATGTGAGGTTTATATTGTCTTATTAATTCAAGTGGAAGAGATCTTTCTTATATATCGTTAGATTATAATTAAGCTTTGGGCCATACCCTTTTAGAAACAACAACCCAAACTAAATGATTACTTATAAAGAATTATAAATTTCACAAATATAGTAAACCAATATTAAGTGTGATTTATGGCCTTAAATGAGTTTTGGAGGGTAAACTTTGAAATGCCACAGAACTAAAATTAGAGGTCAGTAGAGTGTGTGAGGTCCAATTATTGGATAGAGTTCTTAAGAAAATGCTCCTATAACGTTAGAGTTAAATATGAGGCATCTTAGGTCAAGTGCCTAATGGTTAAGAGCATGTGTTTCCTCCTAAGAGGTCATAGGTTAAAAAACCAGGAGGGGTTAGAGTAGATATGCCTTCGTAGACAATAATCAAATCGTTGCATGGAGGTGGGTCTCTTGTCCCATAAACAAGGGGGTTTCATACACTAATTTGGTGTGTGGCTTGGCTATAACCTTGAACATGGATAATAATAATAATTAGGATATAGATTGTTAGAAATTCATAATCTATAAGGGTGAAAGCATGGAGCTGGGTTACACTTTTTGGCAAGAGATGGCATGTTTGGGTGGAAAAAATGATTTCTCAATTGAGCCCTATTTAAGTGCTCGATCGAGCCATTTGAGCACTTAAATAATGTAACCCAATGTTATATAGGAGCTCGATTTAGCCGTGTCTTTGCGACAATCAAATGAAGGAGATTGGGTTTTGGATTTAATTTCTCCCTCAGGTAAGTTTTATTATATGGAATTGAATTTCAATATGTTATTTATTAATTTATATGTCATTGTACTAATTTATTTCATTATTTCTTTTGTGCTTGATAATTAGGTACAACACTAGCATGTTGCCTTCAAAAAGGAAGAAATTACATTGCAACTGAAAAAGATCCAATACAGTGCAATTTCATTCAACAAAGAAATAATGCTCTTCAATTTCGTCCATATGCAATGCAAGAAATTGGGTTGAAGAAAGGGGACTTTAGTGAATCACGTGTGGCAAAAAAGGCAAAGGAACCCCAACCACCATTACATGGAATGTTTGGAAAGACATACATTGGGAGATTCGCAGATATCAAAGATCCTTTAGAAGAGGAAAATGAGCAAAAGGAAGTAGAAAATATTGTGGAAGAAGACAATGATGAAACCCTAGAGGACGAAGAGTTTGGATTACGTGACATTGTTGATTAAATTTAAGTCATGCTTGGAAATAAAGCTTTGCAATGTTTTGACTTTGACCCTCTTTTGAGAAGAATAAACACTCAATTAAGGTTGTTATGCGTTCAATATTTCTAAGATGTGATTTTCGCATTAATTTTTAAGTTAATCATTATTTTTTGAAAAAAAAGTGATTATTATTATTATTTTGATATGAAATTCATAAAAAAAGAAAAAAAACTATTATTTAACCATTTTTAGTTAAATTTTTCATATAAAAATTGTAATTTTGACATGTCAATTCTAGCAAAAAATTATCAAAACGTGTAGTTTTTTAGTTATATTTATGTTAAAAATGGTTATGTTTATGTCCATTGTTAAAAATTATTGATTTTTAGAAGCAATTATTTCTTGTGGATTGAAAAATTAATTAAGGATGTATAAATATGTAGAATATCGAAAATTCAAAATATCAACCGTCTAATTTAGAAATGCAAAATAATGAAATCCTCACTACAAAAAAATTGAAATTAAAATAAAAAACAAGAAAATATGAAGGAAATGACCATTTAAAAAATTATTAAATTTACAAAATAATTATTTACATTTCATACATTAGAAAATTTAAAGTCAAAAAATAGGTCTTTTAAAAAAAGGGTCTGATGCAGAATACCCACTTTTCTAAATCACCATGAAAATCACTACCATTCTAAAACGTAATGTACATAAAAAAATTAAAGTGCCAAAAACTATGCTGTAAAAGAAACATGCGTGTTCTGCATCACCCCTTTTCAAAATCTGGTCACTTTTTTGCTATCTCTACGAAACGGATAACAGCTTTAGTTTCCGTTGCAAGGTTTACATAGATAACAATAATAGTAAATAAAAAAATACATATAATGTACTTATTGTTACATAAGTTACCTGTATATCCTGCCAACTGATTATATGGTAGGGATCATTTATGTATTTTTTTAACACATAAACATGAAAGACATTATGCATGTGTATATAAGTAGGTAAGGCTAGTTGATACGCTATAGGCCCAATTCAAGCCAAAATTTTAAAAGGACCATAGAACTAGGGTGCTAACTTGGCATAACGTCCTCATTGCAAAGTAATTTTCTTGGGCCTCACTCTTACATATACATGGTCCCCAATTTAAATTCTCGAAAACTTTGTTTCTTATTAGCATAAATTTTCTCCCTATCTTGAGTAACCTTCAAGTTCATCCTTACTTTATTCACTGCATTCTCCATTTCTTTCAACATATCGGGCATTAATTTATCTTCGAGGCTTCCCTAATTCAAAGGTGTTCTGCACGTGCGACCATATAAAACTTCGAATGGGCTCATCCACAAGGATGCATGATAGCTTTTATTGTAAGCGAATTCCACAAATTGTATGTAGTCTTCACACTGAGGCAGTTGTTGAATCACATACATTCTTAGCATATCGTCAATTATTTCATTTAATTGCTCTGCTTGCCCATCCTTCTGAGGATGGTATGTCAAGCTAAAATGTATCTAAGTGCCTAAACCTTCAAACAATGCTTTCCAAAACGCACATGTAAATTTTATGTCTCTATCTGAAATTATTTCCTTTTGTATTCCATGAAGTCTAAATATATATTTCATAAATATGATAGTAATTTGAACAATCTTAAAGGTAGATTGTACTGGAGTGAAATGGGAAAATTTACTCAATTTATCTACTACTACCATTATTGAGTCATTTTGCTTCTTGGTATTAAGTAAGCCTGTAATAAAGTCAATTGAAATGATCTCCCACTTCCATTCTGGAATAGACAATGGGTGGAGCAATCCAGCGGATGTTGGTGCTCTGTTTTTACCTGCTGGCATTTCGAACAAGGGGCTAAATAATTTGCCACTTATTTTTTCATACATGGCCAGAAGTACCCTTTTCTTAATCCATTGATTAGTTTCTAATAGTCAGGGTGAGTTGCATAAGGAATTATGTGGTATTCATCTAGAATTAATTGTTTGATACTTTGTTGATCATGAACATAATGTTTGCCTAGATAAATCAACATTTTTTCCTTATTTATCTCATATCCTAATTGTTATTCACTATTGTTTGGACTTTGGGCCTTCTGCCATAAAAAATTGTGTTCAGGATCTCTTTGAGTAGCTTCTTTAATATGTTCCTTGAAAGTAGTTTGAACTTCACTGAATGAAATATCTGAGACACAGTTTAACTTCTGACGTAATGCATCTGCTACCTAATTTTCTTTTCCTTTTAAATGTTTAATTTCAAAATCAAACTCACTCATAAAGGAAATCCGACGTGCATGTCGAGCATTCAAAGTAGGTTGTTTAAAATAGCTTCTTAAATTGTGATGACTCGTCATCAATAAAAATTTATTTCCTAATAAATAATGTCGCCACATTTTTAATGCGTGGATTACTGCAATTAGTTCCAGATCTTAGGCAGAGTATTTTTGCTCATGCTCCTTTAGCTTCTGAGATTCATATTCTATAACTCTACCCTTTTTCAGTAGTACTTCCCCTACTTCCTCCTTATGAGCATCATTGCAGACAACATATTCCTTGTCTAGGTCTGCAATGCTTAAAATAGGGGTAGTAGTAAGAAAGTTATTCAATCGGTCAAAACTATATTAACACTCGGATGTCCACTTGAAGATTCTTCCTTTTTTCTGCAAGGAGGTAATGGGATATGCTACCTTGGAAAATCATTCAATAAACCTTCTATAGTATCCACCTAGTCCCATAAACGACCTTATATCAGCCACATATTTCGAAATTGGCCATTCCATTATGGTTTTTATTTTTTCCAGGTCCACAACAATTCCATTCTTAGTTATGACATGCCCTAAGTACTGAACTTGTTCTTTAAAGAAATCACTTGTTGTATTTTGCATACATCTAGTGTTCCCTTAATGTCTGCAAAATGATCCACAAATGTTCCTTGTGCTCTTCCATGTTTCGGAAATATACTAGTATATCATCAATAAAAATAAATACAAACTTATCTAAATATTGATGAAAAATAGTGTT
>APFE031306543.1:10661-23205 GCA_000404065.3 Pinus taeda
TGGGCTCCAGTATTGCAGCAATAATGCTGCAACTCCTGGGACTCCCTTCTTTACTTTTATCAACCTGGTTGTTCGTAACAAACTTGGAAGCGACGGTGCTGTATGCACAAGTACTAGCTCTTGTCGTAGCTGTCACTTGGTCAGCTGGAACAAGTCCTCTAGGGGCTTTAGCCAACTTCTATAAGTTCTCAGAAGAAGCTTTTAAATGATGGATGAAAGCTAATTCAAAGGGGAGCTAATCTACTTGCGAAAAGACACTGAAAGCCAAAGAAAAATGCAAACCCTAGCAAACCCTAATTCTACCAGCTAGTTCTACTAGTGCAAGAATGAGAATGCAAACAACTGAATGAGGTTCCATTGACTTCAAAAAGGGAAAATGCATATGTCTTAGACTACTTTTTTCCTAGAAAGTATCTTTTTGTATTTTTTTGATTAAGTGTCGATTTTCTCATGCATATGCTTGAACTGTGCTTCACTGTGCAGGAGTGGATCAAGGAAGAGGAGTGCTTGGAAATGGTTGAAGAGGCTCAGAGGGGGTCTAAGGAGTCCCTAACACTCTTCCCCAGAGTCTCACAAGGTTTGGCTATCAGGAAACCTCACTTGTGAGCTTCTACAGGAAGTTTGCAGGGGTTCTACAAGAAACTTCAGGATTTCTACAGGAAACTTCAGAATTTCTACAGGAAACTTCAGAATTTCTACAGGATGTTTGGAAGTCAGTTTTTAGGAGGTGGATGAGTGAGGGAAGGTGCATGAATGGATCTAGAGGTAGGATAGGGGTCTAAAAATGGCCTAAAGACTGGTGGGTGGATCAGTGAAGAGGTGTAGAAGGCTGACTTGGCTTGAAGACGGCTAAGGCAATGATGAGCAAGGAGGTAAGATTTTGTAGACACAAAGGATAGATGGGAAAAGGGAAGCTTAGCTACGAGATAGAACAAGAGGCTTAGATGATGCTTTGGGAGGATGGATGAAGGAAGAAGACGCCCTACATGGTGGGCCTTGATCAAATCAACAAAGACCTGCAAATGCTCAAACCCTAAACTAGTCTATTCTATCCATCAATCAACATAAATGAGAAGCAACTTTATTTGGGAAGAAAACCTTGTACACCATCTATGTAAAGAAACATTTCAGATGTCCAAACCCATGACTAATCTCTGCAAATAAAACAAGCACACTAAAAGATTTCATAAACAAGCAAACTAGTGTTTTTGTGAGGCAGCATTGTTTCCTCAATTCCAGCCCCAAATCCACTAAGGCCGAGGTGAAACCAGTAGTGTGGTTGTCTCTTTTCCTTGGAGATCTTGTTGTTATTATCCTACCAAAACATCTAAACCAAATTCATTCATAAACAGTGATCTATTCTAGCAACATAACGAAATCTACTTGACAACAATGTGTTCAAATGCATAAAGGAAAAAAGCAGTGATACGTAAAGGAAAAGTAATAATACAGAAAGGAGGTCCTAGGCTCTCAGGTTGGGCCCAACCGTGAGAGATTTGGCTCCTATGAAAAACTCTGATTTGATAGGAAACCAAACTGCTTCTCATTATCCAAAAAGAATCATAACAGTCATGCCAAAAATGGCTACAAAGGAACAAAATAAAGCTGCAGCACTGAGGTACAAAGTACACAATAGTTTCAAAAGTATTTTTATGAAGGTTGAGGCCTCAAAATTTATAGATCACGAGGGACCTAGCTGGCCTCCTCAATCTGTGGAACTCAGCTGTCAAACTGTGAGTCAAACAGTCCCTTTCTAAATGCTGATTGGCTACCTTCTAGATTCGATTTGGTGGTCTTTGGAGCTCGGAGTTGGAGGTGAAGATCCTGAGGAAGGGTGATTGAATGTCGTAGGCACCCCTCCTTCAAGTCCTCACTTCAGGCTTGGCTGCCTTATATCTCATGATTGCTTTCACTTTTCTCCAATATATGTCAAAAACCTGAAATAGACACATGTTAACCACCTAGGAAAAGTAACTTCCCTTATTCGTACCAAATACACAAACATACTAAAAATAATGCATAAACTATAGAAAATGATGGATTTGAACAAGGACTGGACAATGAAAATTAGGCCAAATGAGCCCAAATTGTTACCAATTTTGGGACTCATCATCACCCCCTGCTAAAAGGGTTGCTCATACCTCAGCAACTAGTCCAGCTCCTGTCTTTCATTGCTTTGATGGCCACTCTCACATCCCAGGCTTCTGAAGTAGTGTCCTCCACACTGTCATGAAATCCGGCCTTCCTCTCCACTTCTTCCCACTGCTTATGCTCCTCCTCTTCTAAGCCTCCCTCTAATAATCCCAAAAGCAAGGGTGGACTTAGCTTGAGGCCTATCCAACTGGCTTGGAGGTTCTGCATAGACGTCTTGTAGAGAGATACCCGTGCAAAAGCCTCCCTCATCCGAGTTGGAGTGTGATATTATCGAATTTTGAGGTTGTGGGACAATCTGTTCCACCTATGGGTGCAAGCATGAACACAATTGTCCCCAAGTAACCTCTCCATATCCTCAAAGTGTGCTATGGCCTAGGCTTGACGATCCATGTAATCTAATAATCCCTGAGAATTGGCTGCTAGGTGTTGGTGAGTGGATATCAGTGCTGTGGGGTCCCCTGGCTCTGCTCTAATCAGCAGTGGTTCATGTAACTCCCGGTCCATGACATTCCGGACCTTAGCTGCTCTCTTCTCTTTGTGGTTTAACCATGCGGTCATTGCCATCAGCTGCATGTCCCCAACTGCTATGTTGGGGTCCCATGAAGTGATGTTTGGAAGGGCCAAGTTATGGAGGTAAAACTCTGAGAGCTTGGCCTTATCTTTTGAGGAACTGGTGTTACATAAATCTGTGAACTGCTGGGGGTTTTGGATGTGAGAGATACCCCTCTGTGCCAATGTATTGATTTGGAACTGCAGCCACTAGTCCCTTAGGTACAGGCCATAAGATTTGGTCGACTACCTACATTGCAGTGCTTCCATTGCCTAAATGGCCATGCAGGCCAGTTGTGCCTCCTTTCCTTGCACCTGTTGCCTTAGTTATTGTATCTCAATATCTGCCTGTAGTCCCCTTTCCTGTAGCTGCTGGTTGAACTCCTCAAGATAAGCTTGCATCTCTTCTTTCCCTTGAGGCTCTGCTGAGGGATCCTTGGCTGCCATGCCCTTTTCTTTCCCTTGTTCCTGCAGCTGGAGCTGTTGTCTGAGCAACTCATTTTCTTCTCTCAACTTGGCTTGTTGGGAGCTTTCTACATGCCTTACTCTTGCCAGCTCCCTTTGTGCTTCCTTGAGCCTTTCCTCTAGAGGCCCAATATCTGCTACTCCCTTAGATTTAGCTATCCTCATCCACGTGTGGGTTCGTACTCGTTCTTCTTCTAGTGCTAAAAACAGTGGCACTGTAAACTTTTCGGGAATAATTCTGCCTGCTTCCAAAAAGTTATAATAAGAGCCCAAGTTGGGCTGTGGGCTTGGTTCCATGATAACATGAGGTTTCGCCTCCTTTGGTGGTGACTTGGCTGCTCCCTCCTCCTCTTGTGGTGACTCAACTGCCTTCTCCTCCATCTGCTCAGTTTCCTTCAGCCTAGCCAGAGTTTCCTGTAGAATAGCCTCAGCATCCTGTAGAGAGGCTTGTGAGCTCATTTTCTCCACTCTGTCCTTCCATGAAGATGTTTTTGGGCTCCCCCTCTCATAAGTAATGGAGGCTTTGGAGGGGGATTTATCCCTTGGTGTGGTAGGGGTATCCAAAATAGTGATTGGTTCTTTGGATGGAGGCTGGGGTCTGCCAATCTTAATTCTCACACTCCTTCTTGCTTTGAAATACAAATGAGTCTCCCTTTTTCGTTTTTCTTTTGGCTTGGGAGGAGTACTTAGGGCGGCCAGCACAGCTACTGCCTCCCTAGCTAGGGTTTTAGCTGATTTCTCCTTCTGTTGTCCTCCTTTTGGACTTCCTGTAGAAATTCCTGTAGCAGTTGCTTTCTGGCTTCCTGTAGAAGTCGTTTTCAATTTTCCTATAGAAAGACCTTGCTGTTTTCCTGAAGGAATTCTCTGCTGCTTCCCTGTAGGACCACTCTACTGCTTTCCTATAGGAGCACTTTGTTGCTTCCCTGTAGGAGCACTTTGTTGCTTTCCTGTAGGAGTAATATGTTGTTTTCCTGTAGGAGTACCCTGCTGCATTCCTATAGGAGTACCCTGCTGCTTTTCTGTAGGAATCGAGGGCACAGTTTTAGCCTGCTTGGCCGAGGGAACTTTTTCTTTCATCTTGGCTGAGGTAGCCTTAGGGGTGCCCTTACTGTCCTGGACTTTCTCAGTCCGTTCTTCCCTGCTCTGTAGTCGTTTTTCTCTGGGCGTTGGGGCAATCCCATCATCCCCTATTTTGGCAGCTTACTTTGCTGTTGGTGTTCCTTTTTTCTCCTTCTTGGGTGCTTTTCCATGGGTGTCCTGTCTTTTGGTCTTCTTCTCGGCCTGAGTAGGCTCCTTCTCTTCACTACTAGAGGAAGTGAGCTCCTCAGCTAAGACTCGGACATCATCATCCTTTGACATATTCCGGAAAATCTCCCATGAGAGAGGGATAGTGAAAGTGTGGAGTGCATCTTCCACGAGGAGCTTTATAAGCCCATGATGTGCTAGCTGGTCCGGTGTCCCTTCTCTAAGTTTCGTGGCACATTCAGTCATGGACTGCAAAAGGAAGTATGGAATGCTCAATTTCTGCTCCAAGGGGAGGTCCATGTGATGTCTGAGTTCTGTGAGCAACCGAAAATGATAACCATATATGATACTAAACCGCCCCTCACACGTGATATACTTCATAATTTGGAGGTTGACTTCACTCCAGAACTGCTGTAGGCTAGTCCTCCGCACTCCATTTTTATCCTCTGAGAATTGTTCTTCAGGCAAGAAGAATTCTTCCTTAGCCTTCTTACCTAGCTTCCTTTCCTCCTTATCCCACGGGATACCCATTGGAAGATCAGTCACCCTGCTGATGAGCTGTGGTGTGAGTCTGAGGGTCAGTCCCCTGAAATAGACGACGGCCAATGTTTTTGACTTCGGCTCCAAGGACCGAAGGAATTCTTCTGTAATTTCATCGTCGTGCCCCTGGAGCTTGTCACAAAATTACATCCATTGTGCACGGGAGAACAATTATACCACCTCAGGGGTTTCCCGTAACTTCTTTGAGTCTGGCGGTTCCTTTCGAATGAACCCACCCGAGATGGTGAAATTTTGTGTTTGCGCTCTCAGACTGAGAATTCTGGGTGGATTCTTTCCTTAGTGCGGAAAAAAAACTTTTTGGTCGATTACCCCGCTGAATTTGCCTGCTCAGATGTACAGAAGGAGGATTTCAAGAATTTCACTCGGAGCGCAGAGCTACGTCTCTGTTATACACTCAGTGGCATAAAATTCACAATTTTGACAGTGTTTCGGCAAGGTATCACCCTCTACAGGAAGGAGTTTTCATTCATGCGTGAAGAAAGTTGCTCATGCAGATGACTACAACGATTTTAGCAGCGACGCATATATAAAACCAGACAGAATTGCACTTGAATTTTTCTACCCCTTTTCTACGTCGATTGAACCACCTTTGAAAAAAAGAAATCTTTGCACGGGGAGGTTAAATTCTGCCTACCTCTGAAATTCGCCACCCTCGATGTGAACAATCTGCACTGCTTCGGATGCCGCATTTCCTGTAGTGTAGTTTCCTGTAGAAGTCTGCTCTCGGATTCCGGAGGAGTTTACGGCAGCGCAGGACCAGTCTGAGTGGCAGAAAGACGCTTGAACAGGTAGAAAACTTCGGGTTAACCACTTGCAGAGGAAGAGGACACACATTCGGCTGGGAAACGGTTATTTCATAAATGACTGCAGTGCATCATAAGTATCAACCAGCCGATTTCGAATTGCTACGGAATTCATGGCGCGGGGTTGAGCTGTCCCTGATGGTCTGTTGGCCGACATCACCACAATCATATCCCAGCGTGCCCCTGACCACCGAATTCTCTCCACTGGAGTTACTGCCACCAATCTTGTCATACCTCTGCTTCTTCCTGACTGGACATTTCCCACGTGCCAATTATCCACCCTTTCGGCATAATCGATCCAGTTCAGATCCTATGAGGCCGCTTGACGGGCTGTGGTGGCCAGTTGAGCGGCAACCAGCCTTGTTCAATCCGCTCATTTTCAAAGTTGTGCACATTTAGAGTATAGTATATGCAATGGGACGAAATAAGGTTAGTTACTTACCTGTGCAGTCGTGGACGTGGCTTTTTCCAGGTTTCAAGACGAAGGATGCTAGATCTGTGTGTTGCTGCTTCGTGGTCAGGTGTTGGAGCTTCCCTGT
Source organism: Pinus taeda (assembly GCA_000404065.3). Classification (NCBI taxonomy): domain Eukaryota; kingdom Viridiplantae; phylum Streptophyta; class Pinopsida; order Pinales; family Pinaceae; genus Pinus; species Pinus taeda. The sequence goes on from APFE031306543.1 coordinate 16,978, forward strand.
ATTGGCTGCTACTGGCTAGGAGTCTTGGAGACCTGCTCCTCTGGTGGAAAACATGGCATGCACTGATCCTGTGAGCTACTGGTGTCTTCGTGGCAAGTACTCCAGCTGGATCAGCTGCTACAGGATTCCTGTAGGACATCCTGTAGCTATTTCTCCTCCTGGGGTGCATGCTGACATAATTCGAGTCTTATTGCACAAGTGAAAGGTCTTGAGGTCGCCTAACAGGTGAGTGCTCAAGCCTCAGGAGACCTTGTTTCTGAGATTGAAAAGAAACACAATTTTCCTTATTTGAAAAACAGAGTTCTCGTTGCATGTGCAGGTATGCTTGCTCAGATTGGAGTGGTGGTAGTGAAAAGAGGTGGAGCGAGTGGGGGATGACAGAAAAGGGTGGTTGCATGCCCCCTCAGTTGACTTAAAGCTCCAAATCTTTCCTCGTAGTTGATTCTGGCCCACTCAAATGTTCTACAGGAAGTTTCCTGTAGAAATACAGAACTTCCTGTAGAAAGTCCTGTAGCTTCCTGTAGAAGGCCAAACCATGATCCGATTGTGCCCAAACTTTGCAAAAATGAGTGTTCATGGTGGATGTGCATGAGAGGTTGTATGGTAGCTTGATAGGAACCCTTCTCTTTGAGTTGACAGTCCTCCTTTTGTGCGTTGTATACCTGCAAAACTTTCAAAGATCAGCTGATTTTTTTCTTCTTGTTTTTCTTTTCCTTTTTTTTCTTTTGTTTTCTTCTTTTTTTTTTCTTTTTTTTTTAAGAGACAACAGGGGCACTTCAATGAGGTTTTCACCCCTACCGCCTGCCTTGGGTGCCTTGAAAAGGTTTTCACCCAAGGATCTTTTTTCCTTTTTTTTTTTTTTTTTTTTTTTTTTAATTAAGGATATGAAATGAGGCTCAGGGTGTGCCCAAAACAGAGGCAGAACCCTTCTCTATGACCAGCACTGATTTTTCCACAGTTTTGACGAACTCTTGCCTTGACAGAGGCTTCCTGTAGATCTTGAGTCCATGCCCATTGACGAGCATGGGGATGTCTTCTTCATCAATAGTTCGGATAAGAACATAGCCATTATCATTACACTTTTCTACTACATATGGTCCTAGCCACCTCGTTCTCAGTTTTCCCTTGAAATCCTTATGTCTGGAATCATATAGCAACGCCCAATCTCCCGGTTGGAATTGTTTGTCATTGAGGTGCCGGTCATGCCACACCTTCCTCTGAAGTTGAGTCACTTCTGAGTGGAGGAGGGCCTCCATTCGAAGTTCATCCAACCCATTCAGCTGCATTAACCTTTCTTGTTGAGCATGGCTGAGGTCTAGGTCCAGCTGAGCTGCCATCCTCAATGTGTTGTACTCAAACTCTATTGATAGCAAAGCTCTCTTTCCATAGACCAGCTCATAGGGTGTGAAACTGGTTTTGGTCTTCCAAGTGGTGTTGTAGGCCCAATTGGCCTCAACCAGGCGATCTTCCCAATCCTTTTTGATGCTGCTCATGACCTTGGTCAAGATCCCCTCTAATGCTCTGTTGGTGACTTCCACTTGCCCATTCGCTTGAGGATGATATGGGGTGGAAGTCCTATGCTTGATTCTGTGATGAGCAAGCAGATATTCAATCAAATTGGAGGTGAACTGGCTTCCTTGATTGATGACTATCTCTCTTGGGTAGCCAAATTTGTAGAAAATGTTTTCTCTTAAGAACTCGGCAAACCTTCTCTTTTGTTGCTGCTTTGATTGCTTTGGTCTCTGCCCACTTTGTCAGATAATCTGTGCACACAATGATGTAAGACTTTTTCCTCGAAGGAGGGTTGATAGGGCCCACAAAGTCCATACCCCACTTCTCAAATGGCTCAAGAGTCACCTGAGGTTGGAGAGGAATTTCATCCCTTGGGGTTGGTTTCCCCATCCTTTGGCATTAGTCACATTGGCTGATATATCTTCTGACATCTGCATGAAGAGTGGGCCAATAGTAGCCTGCCTGTAGAATCTTGAAGGCAGTCCTCTTGCTTGCAAAATGTCCTCCACAAGGTCCATCATGACAAGTTAGGAGGATGTCAAAGACTTCCTCCTCCCTTACACAACGCCTTAAGATCTGATCAGGGCCAAGTTTGAACAAGTTTCCCCTGATCCAAGTAAATGAGGCACTTTTTCTCATGATTCTGCTCTTCTCCTTCGAGGATAGAAGTGGAGGGAGCTGTGCTGAGACCAGATAGTTTGCTATATCAGCAAACCACAGGGAGAGTACTGAGATAGCAAACAGATGCTCATCTGGCATCTAGTCATCCACTGTTCCTTCTTCACCTGCAGGCAAATCCAGTCTAGACAAGAAGTCAGCAACAACATTTTCTCTACCTGGTTTGTCAACGATGGTCAAATCAAACTGCTGCAATTAAAATAACCATCTGATAATATAATCATTCGCATCAAGCTTATTCATTAAATATCGGATTGCAGCATGGTCAGTATGTACAAATGTTTGATAGCCAGTGATATAGTGTTGGAACTTGTTCAGGGCATGGACCACAGCCAGGAACTCTTTCTCGGTTACCGTGTATTTCATTTCTGCCTTGGATAAGTTTTTACTGACAAAGTATATAGCATATTGGAGTTTCTCTTTAACTTGTCCTAAGACTGCCCCTATGGCTTTGTTCGAGGCATCCGTGTGGATGTGGAAAGGTAGGGCCCAGTTTGGGCCTCTGAGAATTGGAACAGACACCAACTTATCCTTCAACTCATTCAGAGCCTTCTAGCAGTCATCCGACCATTTAAACTCAACATCTTTTGCTAAGAGGCCAAACAATGGCGAGGCCAGCTTACTAAAGTCTTTAATGAATCTACGATAATATCCTGCTAAGCCTAGGAAACTCCGGACATCTCTCACCTTTTGAGGAGGTGGGACCCTTTTGATGATAGAAACTTTATTGGGATCCACCTGTAACCCCTAGCGAGAGATGGTATGGCCTAACACGGTCCCTTCAGTCATCAGGAACTCACATTTCTCAGGACTGAGGGACAGATTCATCTCAATGCACTTACTCAAAACTTTTCCCAGGTTGGATAAGGCTTCCTGGAAGCTAGACCCATAAGGAGTAAAGTCATCCATATAGATTTCTACCGAATCATGGACCAACTCGGCAAAGATGCTTAACGTAGCCCTCTGGAACGTGGCAGGGGCATTACATAGCCCGAAGGGAAGAACATGGTAGGCAAAGGTACCCCATGGACAAGTGAAAGTGGTCTTATCTTGGTCTTCTAGGCTGATTTGAATCTGGTTGTACCCATTGAACCCATCTAGGAAAGAGAAAAATCTCTTCCCTGCCAGACCATCCAGCACTTGATCTATGAAAGGTAAAGGGAAGTGGTATTTCTTGGTGGCTTTGTTCAACTCTCTGTAGTCCACACAGATTCTCCATTTCCCATTTTTCTTGGGCACCAACACTAGAGGGGAAACCCATTCGCTATCCGAGATGGGGTAGATGAATCCCGCATCCAACAATTTTTTTACCTCTTCTTTAACAATGTCTTTGAGGGCTGGATTCATCCTGCTCTAGGATTTCCTAACTGGTTTGCAGTCCTCCTTGATGTAGATATGATGAGTGCAGACTGAGGGATGGATTCCCTTCATTTCCTTGTAGCTCCAAGCAAAGGCCTCCAAATGGCGGGTCAAGAGACTACATAGCACCTTTTCCTGAGAGGGAGAGAGAGAGGATCTTATCTTCAAGGTCTTCTCAGGGCCAAACTCCACATTCTTAACTCCGGGGTTGGCCGGATTAGTGGCACTTAGGTCCACTAAGGCATTGGCCTGGGTGTCTTCCACCAATTCTTCCAAGGATAGCTCACTAGGGGGAGGATTTTGGATTAAGTTTTCAATCAAATCATCGTCGGTTGGAAGACCTCCCTTGGTGGCCTCTATTGTGCATAATGGTGCATATTAGACCTCATCCTCTTCTCCTTCTTCCAACCAGAGGGGTAAGTCATGTTCTATCGAAGGTTGGGCAGGAGGATATAGGACCAGTTGCTTGGACATAGGCCCATTTTTTATGCTCATGCTTCTGGCTCGACAGCTGATGTAAGCATCTGCAGTGGCCAGCCAAGGCCTTCCCAAAATGAGGGGATAACCTGTGATTTTTTCCTTAGGCTGGAGGACCAAAAAGTCCGCAGGGTATTCCCACAAGTCTACAAAGACCAAGACATCCTCCACAATTCCTTCGGGAGTCACGGTGGAGTGATCTGCCAATTGCAGCACTATCGAAGTCTTTCTTAGGGAACTCTGAAGATTGAGCTTAAGCATGGTGTCCCTGGTCATCACATTGATGGCAGCCCCTAAATCAATCAGAGTGTGGGGTATAATGGTGCCATTGATGTGGACATCAACTACAGGGCTCCCAGGGTCCAAATACTTCGGACATATTACTTGCCCCAACATGAGATCGGACAGTTGTCCTATGACATTGATGGTCGAGGCATCTTTCTTTCGCCTGCCTGGGTGCCTGAAACACTTCCCTTTAATCAATTTGTTGTAAATTGGTACATCTTTGATGGCCTGGAGAAGTGGAATTTTCACAAACAACTGCTTGAGTTCTCCCAGAAGCTCATCCTCCTCTGGGTTGGGCTGTGTGGTCGCTGTGAGTCGCTCAGGAAAGGGAGGAATGGCTTGGGGTTCACTTTCTTGTTTCTCTTCCTCCTCTTCTAAGGGAGGAGGTTGGCATTCTGGAATGACTTTCCTAGATCGCAGGTTGATCTCCTCGATCTCCATAGCATAGGTAGGGCATGATGTCTCCCCAGTATATACCTGCTGGGCCTGTCTGTTGTTGGGGTTCAGGTTCGGTTGAGCAGGCATCTGGGGTTGTCTTGGAGGAGCAGGAGGTAATGGTTGGGGTTGAGTTGGTGGTGGAGGCAGAATGGCGGGATGAGTGTTGTATTGGGGCCTCCACCCCAGTTGAGGTGCATTCCACTGAGGTTGTGGCTGGGCATGAGAGTGAAACGAATGAGAAGGAGGTTGAGTTTGTTATGGAGATGGATAAGACCATGGAGGAGGTGCGAACCAGGAAGGATGAGCAAGGGGACCACAAGAAGGCATATGGGCAGGTTGGTTGGGGTGGTAATAAGCTTGGGATGACCCTTGCATTCCCTACTGATAAGGTCTGGGTCCATGAGGCCTCCTTTGGTTGAGGAAGTAGAGAGGTTTAGTAGCCACCTCGATCCCGAGGTACATGGCTTTAAATCCAGGCAAGGTATGACATTGGTTGGTGGGATGGTCTTCCTCACACACGAAATATACCTCTACTGAGTGTAATGGGCACTCATTCTTGGGGTGCTTCCTTGTGCATCTAGGACAAAAAATGGCCAAGGCCCTCTCATCTTCTTCTTTCTTCTGCTGAATTCAGAAGGTATCAAGTTGCATGGCAATGGTCTATCTCATATCGCTCTTAAGATCTTCCATCTGGTTAGCAAACTCATGCTTGGAGAGAGAGGTGCTAGCTGAGAGATGACTTCCCCTACCTCTCTTCCGGACCGCCCTAGAATGGTTTCTAAACATAGTCTTTATATCCTCATAAGGTAGTTGGTAGATATCTCCTCCAGCTAGCAGGTTAAGGGTGTCCAAAAGGTCTTCAGGGACTCCTCGAAGCAGAACCAACTTCAGAGATTCCGGGTCAAGTGTGCACCTGGCCCATTTATAACTAAGTTGGAACCTTTCCTCATAGTCTTCCAAAGATTCATCGCTTCCCATGGTCATCCGAAAGATTTCACCCTTTGTTTCCTTGGACCTGCAGTAGTCTCTGTACTTGGTGTTAAAATCTTGTTGCATTTGGGCCCAAGTGGTGATACTGTTTCCAAGTAACCCCATGAACCAGCGTAATGCTGCATCCTTGAGGGTAGAGGGAAAGAGTTTCAGCTTTTTCTCATCCTCAGCATAGTCATAAGTTCGACAAAGGGCATCAAACTCAAACAAGAAGGTATCAGGGTTATCAGTAGTCAGACCATGGAAATGAGGTAGTGCAGAGGGACTTATGCTTTTCATTTTTATGTCTACATTGGTCTCTCGAATGGGAAAGGCACCCTCTATTCTCTCATCTTCTCTTCTACCATTTCAGTTTTCAACCATGGCTGCAGACGGAATGGTTTCTAACTCTTCTTCTGCTATAGGATCTTTGTATATCTCAGGAGGTTCACCTATAGGTTCTTCTAGCTCACTGTCACCAGAGAAAAGAGAAAGTTGACTCAGTGATGT
>APFE031306556.1:0-21392 GCA_000404065.3 Pinus taeda
TAAAATGGAATAATAAATAAATAAATTAGGGTTAATAATTAATTAATAAAATTAAAATTAAAAATCATGTGTCGGCCCTTAAAAATTAGGGTTCTTAGGTTTATTTATACCAAGGCGCATGTCTCATTCTCTCAATAATCTTTCATTCATTTTCTATCTATCTGATTTGTCCTGATGATGGACCCCCTCTGGGGTTTGAAACGCCGGCAAAATGAACTTAAAACTGTGGATAATCCGGAACATGAAGCTACAATTTAAGAACAATTTCCCACATATGTAACTTTAAGATGCAATTTAGACTTTAACTAGATGTGTTGGAATACTGTAGAAATGATATGTCAAGATAGAGTTGATGAGTTGTATTCTGGTAGTTAGTGTTTGAGTCTATCTATCATGAGTTGTGTCTTTGTAGTTTGTGTTGTGAGTTGGTGATCCGAATTATTTGGATCTAGATTGTCCTAGAAGTTGTCTATGTGTGCCTATATAATGTATTGGTTGTCCAAGCAGTTCGATCAATGAGATTTGATTTCATTCTTGTGCATCTCTATGCTTTTCTAATATGGTATCAGAGCCAGAGAGGGAGATATAGTGAGGCTTCAAATCTGAGAATAAGAAGACCCAGATCTGTGAGGGCAGTGAGATCCACAATTGTGATAACTTGTTGTTACATAGCTTCTCTCCAATCCTTTTAATTGGTTGAGACCGTAGACAGATCTGACTGGTGTTGTCCATTGCAGTTGTAAGGGCCCTAACTGTGCAAACCTTCATCGCACAGGGGTGTGGTTCAGTGCTACCAGTTATATTAAATGTCGTGGATCAATGATTTGCAAAAATTTTAAAAGATCAAGGTAGTTGGATGCAAAGGTGTGATTTGCGGCATAAAATTGTGGATAGTTTCATCCATTTAGTTGAACCAGGATGGCGTGATAGTTGTTTGTAATCCTCCTCAGCAAACATTGCAGAAGGTGTGAGCAGTTCAATATGTTATTCAGTTTGTATTCTCTCCACGGTGGTGAGTGGAAGGTTCGCTTTCATGTTTCCAAAACGATTTTATATTTACAAAAACCACACCCATCATAAAGTGAATTTGTTTTTTTAAGAGTATAGCGCGGTAGATTAAAGGAGTTGAATGGTATTTAGCTTTTTATGGTGAAAAATAATTTATTTGGTATATGGAATTAAATATTTTCTTTTGAGTGAAAGTTGAAAATTGGGTGTATTGGATTAAAAAAGGGAAATTAATGTTTTGGAAATAAGGTTGGTAAAAAAAAAGAGAAATAAGAAGTTTTTTTTTTTTGCTTTGGTTTTTATTGGAAGAAATATTAAGTCTTGTTTTTTTATATCCTGTGCGTTTGGTTTTGGATCTAATCAATTTGGATGTAGATCTGGTGAATTTGGGATGTAGATCTGGTGAATTTGGGTGTAGATCTGGTGGATTTTGGTGCATTTTGTTGATTGGGGACAATTTTTTTGTCATTATGTCAATTTTTTTTGTTGAAACTTATTTGAACGAGTCCACAAGGCTTGATGGAGGAAATTATGCAAATTGGAAATTCAAGGTATTAACAGTTTTAGAGGGAAATAATTTGTGGGCCACAGTGAATGGGGCAAAGCCTAAACCCATTGTTGTTGTAGCTATTCCAGATTGGGAAAAAGGGGAAACAAAAGCAAAGGTTTTGCTATGAATGTTCGTTAAGGACAACGCCATTCCTCATATTAGGGATTGTAAAACATCCAAAGAAACATGGGATGCTCTCAAAAGCTTGTATGAAACATCTAATACCAACCTGATTTTGTTCTTGAAGACCAAGCTTTTGTCAATTAAAATGGAAGCCAATGAAAGTATAAGCAATTTCATTTCCCATGTCAAATAGCTAAGTGATAAGTTAGGAGACATTGGTGAAAAGGTGTCCAACACTGACTTGGTCACTATCACATTACATGGCTTAGTGCAAGATTATCAATTTTTTTCAAGTCTTTTAACTAGAGATAAGCCTCCTACTTTTGATGAACTGAGAGATATTCTTCTACAAGAGGAAGAGAGGATGAAGAACTTCAATTTGGGCTCAAACAATTCATATTTGGCATTGGTAGCCAAGGGTAAGCAACCATCCAAAGGAAAGCCATGGGGCAAAAGCAAAGGAGGAAAGTTTCAAGAAAAGCATAAAGGTATGGCACAATCTAAATTTCCAGTTCATGATAAAAGAAATTATGATGATTGTTATTATTGTGGCAAACTTGGACATCATGCTAAAGATTGCTATAAAAAGAAATATAATGAGCCTAAACAGAGAAACAAAAGGCATAATGGGAATTTTGTGGACAAAGACACCTCAATCAATGATGGATTTAAAAAACTCAAATTGTTTGTTTCTGATGCTGCATTGTCTACTGAAATTGATGATGTGAATGCTTGGTTCATTGATTCTGGTGCATCACTCCATATGCCTTGTAATAAGGATTGGTTTGATGAATATCATGAGAACATTGATGGAACATGTGTTTATCTAGGATATAATAGATCCCTTCAATTTCAAGGATATGGAGTAATAGGTGTGATGTTACCTAATGGAAAAGAGAGACAGATCCATGATGTGATGTATGTTCCTGGTAAAAAAAAAAAAAATTATGTTTCTACTATTGTTGATCAAGATTTAAAGGTGGAATTTGTCAAATCACAGTGTGTTTTTAAAGATATCCAAGATTGCTACAAGGTTATTGCCACAGGTACCAGAGTTGGAGGCTTGTATAAGCTGAATGTGACCAGGACAGGGCATCAAGCATTGGCATCTACAACAATGTCAACATAAAATTTATGGAATCAAAGGCATGGTCATTTAAATCACAATTATTTAATGTTATTTCAAAGAAAAACAATGGTTGAAGGTCTTCCTGTTATGAAGAATAATCATGTTAAATGTGAAGCATGTGCACTTGGAAAGCAACATAGAGAGGAATTTCCTATACATGAAGGAAAAAGGCAAAGGGAAATACTTGAATTAATACATATTGATTTATGTGGACCTATGAAAACTAGATCTCTTGGAGGATCATTATACTTTCTTATTTTTGTTGATGATAGATCTAGATACACTTGGGTCTATTTCATAAGAAATAAAAGTGATGTTTTTGAGTACTTTAAGGGAATTCAAAAACATGGTGGAAAAACAAACGAGAAATATATCAAAATTCTCAGATCTGATCAAGGGGAAGAATACAAATCAAGATATTTTAATCCATATTGCAAAAGTCATGGGATTCTACAACAATTTACAGTGCCTCATACACCTCAGCAAAATGGAGTTGCTGAGAGGAAAAATAGAACACTAGTGGAATGTGCATGAATCATGCTTCGAGGTAAAAATATCTATAACGGTTTTTAGGTTGAAGCCATTAATACTGTTGTTTATTTGACTAACCAAAATTTTAGGTCTAAAAACACCTTTTGAAGCATTTTATGGATATAAACTAAAAGTGAATCATTTAAGAGTTTTTGGATGCAAGGCATTTGCACATATTCCAAAAGATGAAAGAAGAAAACTTGATGCAAAATCAATTAAGTGCACATTCATTGGTTATTGTGATAATCAAAAGGCATACAAGTTGTTTGATCCTACTTCACATAGATTGCTTGCAATTAGGGATGTGGTGTTTCATGAAAATGTAGATGAAGGTGATAAAATGAATAACACGGGTGTATGGCATGATATCGATGATTATGCCAAAATAGAAGCAAGTTTTGAACACGAACATGAATAGGTACAACAACAGGTATAGGAACAGGTACAGGTTCAGGAGCATGAATCATCCAACAGTCATGACACTCCAAGAAGAGAACAAGAGACTCTACAAAGCAGGAAGAAGGATGAAAACAATAAAACTCTAAGGAGTTCATCACGTCAAATTGAGCCACCTATAAGGTATAAAGATTATGCATTAATGTCTCATGTAATGAATTTTGCAGAACCCTCAAGTTATGAAGAAGCTAAAGAATATAAAGAATGGAGATATGTAATGAATGAGGAATACAACTCTATAATGAAGAATGGCACATGGGAATTGACATAATTGCCGAAAGATAAAGTTCACATAGGATGAAAATGGTTGTTCAAACCAAAGTTTAATGCTGATGGTAGTATTGATAAGTATAAAGCTAGATTTGTTGCAAAAGGCTATTCACAAAAAGAAGGCATTGATTATGAAAATATTTTTGCTCCTATAGCTAAACTGAATACAATTAGAATCATCATTGCATTAGCCGCAAAAAAATTGGAAAATGCATCAGTTAGATGTCAAATCTACTTTCTTGAATGGTGAATTAAAAGAATAATTTTATTTGGTTCAGCCTGGAGGGCTTGTAAAGCAAGGACAAGAGCATATTGTTTGCAGGTTAAAGAAAACATTGTATGGTTTGAAACAAGCACCAAGATCATGGTATGTGAAAATTGATTCATTCTTTTATGACAAAGGTTTTGTGAGAAGCAAAAGTGATCCTAAATTGTACAATAAGAGAGATGAAGATGGGAATATAGCCTTGATATATTTATATGTTGATGATCTTATCATAACAGACAGTGCACTCAAGTTGATTGAAGAAATTAAAGTTTAGTTGTCACAGGTCTTTGAAATGAAGGATCTTGGTGAATTGCATTATTGTTTGGGTCTTGAAATTTGGAGGGAATCTGGTAAGGCAATCATCACACAAAACAAATATGAAAAGACAATCCTTGAAAGATTTCATATGTTTGAATGCAAACTAGTGTCTACTCCTTTGGAACAGAATGCCAAGTTGTATAATGATGTTGGATCTAAAGAAGTGAATGGAACTTTGTATCGTCAACTGGTGGGAAATTTGAACTACCTCACCACTACCAGGCCAGATATAACATATTCTGTCAGCATCCTTAGTAAGTTTATGGATAAGCCTTTTGAATGCCATTGGAAAGCAACAAAGAAAGTTCTTAGATATCTGAAGGGAACACTTTATTTTTGTATTTTGTATACTAATGAATCTGATGTTGAGTTGGCAGGTTTTTCTGATTCAGATTGGGCTTGAAACCCTAATGATAGAAGATCAACCTCTGGATATGCATTCAATTTAGGATCGGGGGTTGTATCATGGAGCAGAAAAAACAACCAATTGTTTCTTTGTCATCCATAGAAGCTAAATACAAATCCTTGACCAATGCAACTTGTGAAGCTATTTGGTTAAGGAGGATTCTTGAAGATGTTGGAGAAAAGAAAAGAGGACCAAAAAGCATTAAATGTGACAACCAGAGTTCGATGAAGTTGGAAAATAATCCAATTTATCATGCTAGAACAAAACATATTGAAGTCCAACATCATTTTGTAAGGGAAAAGATACAATCAATTGAGATTCATTTAGTCTATTGTAATACAAGTGAGTTGATGAGTTGTATTCTCATAGTTAGTGTTTGAGTCTATCTGTCATGAGTTGTGTCTTCATATTTTGTGTTGTGAGTTGGTGATCCGAATTATTTGGATCTAAATTGTCCTAGAAGCTGTCTATGTGTGCCTATATAATCTACTCGTTGTCCAAGTAGTTTGACCAATGAAATTTGATTTCATTCTTGTGCGTCTCTTTGATTTTCTAATAAGATGAGTATTTTCTGATTTTTTTAAATTGATTTTTTCACTTTTTATATTTTTTAAATTTATGAAAAAATAAATGACAAGAATTATAATTTTGAAAAAATGGTTGGTTATTGGGATGAGGACTTAAGTGCCTTATCTCCACTAAGGAAATTGGGATCAAACTGAATTTCCCTCTTAAATTTGGTTATTCAAGTCTTATGGATTAGAGAAAGAGGCTATAACCTCGAAGATAAATTAGTATCTCTTCTAATCAATACAAGTCATGAAACTGAGGCCCCACTAGAAGGGATCCCTCCAAAGGGGAAATAATTCAACCACAATATCAAGTATGACATGAAATAAAATCAGAACCCTTGATAAGGAACCCTTCAGGATACGACCTAATAAGGAGGATTATTTCTTACTTCAAGCAAATATAGGGGAGAGAGTGAGAGAAGAAACACTTGATGTCTCCTTCCAAGTGACAGTGTTTTCCTTCAATGAATCAATCTTAGTACTCAAATGGAAATATTTATTTATCACAATAATGTCTTTGAAAATATAGAAAAATAACGAAGAAAGAGAAAGTTCAATAGTCAACACCAATGCTTCAGGAAAATAATTACATTATGGTATAATGATCTCCAAAAATTCACAACAATTTGGGACTAGAGGGAGCAACAATTTATAGAAAAGGATTATGACATATCTCCTCCTTTTTCTCCCTAGAATTAGCTAAGAAATTTCAAAGAACACGTGATTTATCATCCACAATGTGCTTGGAGACTAATCATTACAAGATATTTTCTTTACATTACCTAAGGCCATCAAAAGAGGAATGACACCTCATGAATAAAGGTTTGACTTCCTTGGAGGAGACACAATTTTAATTAGGAGGGGATGATTTTTCCAAGTGGATATTAGTGGTCACCCACCTCTTCCATTGACTTAATGTCTCTATCTTCTTGGTAGTTTTCCTATGAATGTTTGGGTCTCAAAATTTTGGGGACATTTTGAGGTCTTAAAAATAAAACTTAGCAACTTGAGGGGATATTATTTTCCATGGCATATTGTGGCCCTAGCAAAAAAATTGTATATCCTAGATAATTCTTTCAAATGAGCTACTATGTGTTCCAAATGGAGATTATATGCAAAAGTTCCACCCATGGGAAATTAATGTACTAACAAAGCACCTCAAGGCCCCACAAACCTTTTGGTACCTCATCTTCTAGGTTCCTAGTTTTATACATCTATAATTCTTTCTTTATATTAAAAATCCATTGTCTCAGCCCCTTGTAATAGATTTTTGTGAATGAGTATAAATGCCACAAGATACCACCATTTTATCCATTTTGTATAATAAATTCAGCTATTTATAAATTATTTTTACACACTTAAATCCCAAAAACTTCACTTAAAACTATGGCTTCGACAATGGCCGGGCCCTTTATTCCAGCTTTGAAATGGCAAGAGCTAACCAGCCTGCCATAGGGCATTAAATGACTCGTTAGCTGCATGCCCTTTAACTTTATAACACACCCGCGCGCATAACGAGATAAATGAAAAATAATGGGGTGTGTTATAAAGTTAAAGGGCATGCAGCTAACCAATCATTTAATGCCCTATGGCAAGCTAGTTAGCTTTGGCCCTTTGAAATGCCCTCCCTAAAATAAACGGTATCAAAGATGGTTTCCCACTTCCCAAATATCTACCCTTCAGTTCCCTAAAACCTCACGTGTTACGTTTCCATTGAACTTGGTTAACACACTTTAACAGTGAAAATTGCACCATAAAATCAATTAGTTGAAAAATATTATTTCATGTAATGTCATTATAACACAACACACGAGTGGAAAGCTTTTGGGCTTACAGCGAAATTTCAGATATAACAAATGGAAAGATAACATTAAGCGGAAGTGTCAAGAAATATCACATCATACATATCTGCTCTACTTATTACGCACCTCTGAGAGGAGGAAAGCCTTATTTCCAACTCTATTGTAATATAAATGCGCTCTGACATGGGCCCGATATAACACGATATAACACACCGCTATTTTTTTGTTTCTCACTCATCCCTATTTTTGTGCGGCGTGTTATATCCGGCCCATGTCAGGGCGCATTTACTTTACAATAGGGTTGGAAATAGGGCTTTCCCTTAGATGAAATGAGTGACAGATCTCTGAAATGTTATGTTTGTAACATGTGTTGTTTCTTATGATGAGGTTTGCTTCAAAGCGCTGCAATTGCTCCCCTACTTCCCCGCTCCACAGCAGTTTGGAACATCCAGACACATCGAGCTTCTCTAACGAAATCCAATGTTCAACATGTAAGAAATCTAAAGCGATTCTAAATTTTCTAAAGAATCTCAAAATCAAAATATATAAGTCCGGGAATACCTCCAGCCATTGATGCTCTTGCTGCACAGTTTACTTGGTTCTTCACTTCAACAACACTCCAGCTTCTTCTAAGCAAAATAAAAATCACAGAAAATCTGAAGGCACTTCCAAGCTATGCTCTCTCAGCTAGATGGTGTAAACAACTGAAGGGGATTGAGATGCTAGCTTGGGGACCAATCAGATGAATTTATAGCCAAGCTTCCATCAAGCTTCTAATGGCTATGTGTCAGCTGTTCCACAGATCAAGGTAGAGAACTCCAAATGGAGTAATGGACCACTTCAGAAGCTCCAACCAGAAAATTAATTAACTGCAGTTGATTTCCTTAATTTAAGGAAACTACTGCAGTTGGTTTCCTCAGATTAAGGAAAGACTACAGTTCAGTTCCATAACTGTAGGTTATAGTTGGAAAAATTAATTAACTGCAGGTTACAGCTGGAAAATATTAATTGAGCTTAACATTCTCCCACTTGGTCCATACTTCCAAACTTAATGTCTCAACTTAAAAAACCATTGATAATCTGTATTAAGTAATAGATACATGAATCATGGCGATAAGTCCTCTAATAACGAGTATTATCTTCCATGTATTACTATGTATTTATTCTTATTATACTTTATGTGGCAACAATTTCTTAATGAATAAACCTTATGTTTATTCTTGGTCCTTCTTAAATGAATTTTCTCAAATCAACTTAAGGTGCACATAAATATGAGAAAAAACATCACAATAATTAAGAATTTCATTAAAATAACATTGTCCATACAATTAGAAACTACATAATGGAACCAAGTCCCATATTCATTACATGATCCTTGAATTTAAATGGTGGCATGCCCTTAGTCAAAGGATCAACAATCATCAATTCAGTGCTGACGTCCTCAATGACCACTTTCTTTTCTTTAACACGTTCCCTTATAGCTAAATACTTAATGTCGATGTGTTTATTTCGACTCCCACTTTTGTTGCTTTTAGCCATAAAAACAGCAGCTGAATTATCACAATATATTCTTAATGGCTTAGAGATAGAATCCATAATTCTAAGCCCAGAAATGAAATTCTTAAGCCATACACCATGTAAAGTAGCCTCAAAACAGGAGATGAACTCGACTTCCATAGTGGAAGTGCAATCAAAGTTTGCTTGCACTCCTCCATGATACAGCTCCACCAGCATCATAAAATGTTAACATGATGTTGATTTTGCGTGAATCAACACATCCAGCAAAGTCAAAATCTGGTTGCCAAATTTACTTCAAGTTGTCCGTCCGTCTATACATAAGCATGTTAGTCTTTGGTTCCTTGGAAGGTATCTCATTACTTTCTTTGCAGCTCTCCAGTGGTCTAAACCTGGATCACTCTGATATCGTCCCAACATTCCCACAGCAAATGCAATGTCAGGTCTTGTACAGACTTGAGCATACATTAGGCTTCCGACAGCAGAAGCATATTGAATGTTCTTCATTTGTTCCCTTTCCAAGTCGTTTCTTGGACATTGGTTCAAATTGAACCTATCACCCTTCACAATGGGAGCTACACTTGGTGAACAATCCTTCATCCGAAATCTCTCTAAAATTTTATTAATATAGGTTTCCTGTGACAGACCCAAGATGCCTCGAAATCTGTCTCTATGTATCTTAATGCCAATGACAAAAGATGCTTCACCCATATCCTTCATATCAAAATTTTTAGAGAGGAATTGTTTCACCTCATGTAGCAAACCCTTATCATTGGTTGCTAGCAAAATGTCATCCACATATAAAACAAGAAAACAAATTTTACTCCCACTAACTTTCAGGTATATACATTGATCCATAATGTTTTCTACAAAACCGAAAGAAGAAATTACATTATGGAATTTCAAATACCATTGGCGGGATGCTTGTTTTAAACCATATAATGACTTCTTGAGCTTGCAAACCAATTGCTCACCATCACTAGAGTTGAATCCTTCACGTTGTTTCATGTAAACCTCGTCCTCTAGATCTCCATTGAGAAAAGCCGTTTTCACATCCATTTTTTGCAACTCTAAGTCAAAATGGGCTACTAATGCCATAATAATGCTCAAGGAATCTTTCCTAGATACACGAGAAAAAGTCTCCGTGTAGTTGATTCCTTCTTTCTGAGTGAATCCCTTAGCAACAAGTCTTGCCTTGTATCTCTCAATGTTGCCTAATGAGTCTTTCTTTGTCTTAAAGACCCATTTACATCCACTGGTTTTTGCACCATTAGGCAACTCAACAAGATCCGAGACTTCGTTACTCTTTATGGAATTCATCTCTTCCTTCATTGCATCGTACCATAATTCTGATTCTTTGCAACTCATGGCTTGTGAAAATGACTCGGGATCATTTTCGGCTCCAATGTTGAAGTCAGATTCTTGTAGATACACAACATAATCACTAGGAATTGTTGATCTCTTTGTTCTAGTAGATCTTCTTAATGTTGTACCATCATCTTCGTGAGAAGCATGTGGTTCAACTTGTTGTTCAAAAGTTCTTGGCAACTCTTGAACTCCTTGATCTACTAGAATATTGTCAGCAGCTTGTGGAACTTCAACGATTGGTTGTTCAACAACAGTTTGTACTTGAGGGTTGCTATGAACAATAATCAATGTATCACTTGAAGTGGAAGGTTGAGATTCTAAATGATCCTTCTCAGAAACTATGTTTCTGGTTTGATCGCTCCCACTGATCAAGTCATTTTCAAGAAACTTCGCATTTCTTGATTCCACAATCCTAGTGTTGTGAGATGGACAATAAAATATATAACCTTTAGACCTTTTAGCATATCCAATGAAATACCCACTAATGGTCCTTGGGTCTAGCTTCTTCTCTTGTGGATTATAAATTCTCACTTCAGACGGGCATCCCCAAACGCGCATATGTCGCAAACTCGGTTTCCAACCTTCCCATAATTCAAATGGCATTTTAGGAATCACCTTGGTTGGAAGTCAGTTTAATATATACACTGCCGTCTTAAGTGGTTCAGTCCACAAGGATTTAGGAAGATTGGAGCTGCTAAGCATACTCCGCACCATGTCCAATAATGTTGGATTTCTTCTTTCTGCTACACCATTCTGGTCGGGTGAACTAGCCATGGTGTATTGGGCAACAATCCCATGCTCTTGAAGAGATTTAGCAAATGGCCCAGGTGCTTTTCCATCTTCTGTGTATCGACCATAATATTCTCCACCTCTATCTGATCTCACGATCTTAATTTGCTTGCCGCATTGTTTCTCTACTTCAGCCTTAAAGATCTTAAAGGCATCTAATGCTTCGCTCTTTTTATGAAGCATGTAGAGATACATATATCGTGAGTAATCATCTATGAAGGAGATGAAATATCTCTGACCATGTGAGTCCATGTCTGGACTACATATATCAGTATGTATGATTTCTAATATGTCCGAACTCCTATTGGCACCTTTCTTTGACTTGTTGGTCTGCTTTCCCTTTATGCAGTCCACACAAGTCTCAAAATCAGTAAAATCTAGAGTATTAAATACCCCTTCATTTACCAATCTTTTAATTCTTTCTATGGAGATATGACCTAGTCTCTGGTGCCATAATTTAGAGGAATCTTCTTTAATAACACATCTTTTAGTGCCAGTGTGAACATGCATTGAATCATAAGTAGCATTGTTTTGTAAATTAATGCAGTAAAGATCATTAGACAAGATACCATTCCCAACATAATCATATTTATAAAATAGACTGAAATATTTTTCTGAAAAGTTTAAGGAATATCCAAAAAGTAGAAGCTTTGAAACTGAAATCAAGCTTCTAGAAAAGCTTGGAACATAAAAGGTCTTTTCTAATTCTAAAACAAAGCCACTACTTAAAGTTAAATAACATGTTCCTATAGCTTCCACATGTGAGCCCATCTTGTTTCCTGATAAGATGCTTTGCTCACTTCCCACTGGTTTCCTTAGGTTTTGCAAACCCTGCAAGGAATTCGAAATGTGTATTGTTGATCGAGAATCAATCCACCATGTGTTAATATTAACATTAACCATATTAGATTCATAACAAACAAATGAGATCAAATTACCTTTGTGTGCAAGCCATTTCTTAAATTTGGCGCATTCCTTCTTCATGTGTCCCTTATTCTTACAGAAGAAACACTTGGAATCCTTCTTGATACCGGCTTGGGGAGGTACTTTACCTTTCCCTTTCCGATTGGCTTGAGATTTGCCCTTTCCACGTGTTTTCAGCATTGCACTCTCTCCCAGTTCCATCACGAGTCTCTCTTCCTCTTGAACACACATGGTCATGAGTTCATTGATTCACCATTTGTCTTTATGTGTGTTGTATGAGATTTTAAAACGTCCATATTGGTGTGGAAGGGTGTTCAAGATGTAATGCACTAGGAAAGACTCCGATATAACAACCTCGAGTTTCTTCAATTGAGCCACAGTGTCCCTCATGTGCATGATGTGCTCGCGCACACCTTTCACACTGGTGAGCCTTAGGGATGCGAACTTCATGATTAGGGTGCTTGTTAGTGCCTTGTCCGAAGTGACGAATTGATCGTCAATGGCCTTCAACAAGTCTCTGACCTTTTCATGCTGATCAACGGAACCACGAATTCCAGCTGAAATTTTAGTCTTGATAAACATCATGCTTAGACAATTGGATCGCTCCCATCGTTCATAAAGCGTGATGTCTGCTGTAGTGTTGGTATTAGTGAGTGCCGGTGGTTCATCTTTCCTAATAGCATAATCTATGTCCATCCACCCCAAATGAAGGAGAATCCTCGCCTTCCAAACCTTAGAGTTATCTCCCTTAAGTTCGGGAATGTCACAACGAATTTCAGAGAAATTTATAGGTTGTACTACTGCATCAAAATTAAAAATCACATGCTTATGTTAAAATTTGAGGCTTAATAAAATTTCATGTTTTACCAATTTAAATCATGCTCAAAATTGAATCTAATGACATAAAAGTTGCGTGTGGGCTAAATTTTTAATTCAAGCAGATTCAATTATTCATTGTTTTGAACTTTATGATAAAACTATTCATTCATAACTCGTGTGGGTAGGTTATGAAATTTTATCCTAATTAATTAGATAAATATAATAAAAATTCCTGTGGGATAAAATTTATTATATTTATTCTAATTAACTACAATTTAATGTCTAAATAATCTTTATGTGATCTAACTAATCAAAATATATAATTTTAATTAATTAAAGATGCTATGGCTATTCTCTAATTAATTAAAATTATATAGATCACTAGACATTATTCTTTGCATAAATGACATAAACAAAATTTAACCAGTAAAAATAATGTTTACTCAAAGGAGTAAGTCAAATTGGCATTTTAAATAAACTCCATATAACGTAAATGACTGCCAAGCAATTGTTTAATTTATAAACAAAACCCGGAGATTGATTGAAGCAGCATTGATCTACTTTGCACTTGCATAGCAAATGCAGTTCGAAGGCTAGCTCGCTTGACTTCATGCTCCGTCTTAAGTTTATAAATCAAACAAAATATATACATATATTTTTAATTACTTTCATCACAATCTTTTACTTTGCCAAAATGGTATGTATTCTTTAAATTTTCCAAATATAAATTCCTTTGGCAAAAAAGGACTGAATTCTTAAGTGATAACAACATGTATATGTAGTATATGAATACCCCATTTTTACCAAATGTATTAAATTACATAACCAACTTCATATATAACATATTCGTTATAAATCAAACCCTTATAAAATAATTCATATTCATTATAAATATCTCATAAAAAAAATGGTTGAACCAATAATTAAAAGGTTATTTTTAATGCATATATATACCCAAATAACCATATATAGAGTTGGTTCACTTGAATTTCACACGTTTTTGCATATACCTTTTATATTCATAACAGAGTTTATTGTGACTGTATTCAGGCGAAACTCTAAGATCCCCACCATTGATAACATCAAATAGTCACAGATATTAAAAGCTTGTGGAAATGCAAGCTTGATCAATCCTGTGCGACTCTAAGATCCCCACCACTAATAACAGAGAATAATGGTGACTAGAGAAACAAAAACATCAGGAAATAAAAATAATCCTTCTCCGTCGTACCATCAGAAAATGCACATATATTAAAGGCTGTGGAAATGGAAACTCGATGTGAAACTTGCCATTCCGGCCGTTGGCCTAAGGTAGAGATTTTAAATTTTGATAACAGGGCATAACGACGCCGCTTAAAAAAAAAAAAAAAAACCCACCCCAAAATTAAACTCTGTGTCTGAAATTAATTCACCGATATTCTGTGAATACCTTAGCTCAAAAAATATGTGAATAAGTGTGTTTTTCAAGGATATCAGTTCGTGAGAAATTCTAAGCTCCACCCACCCAGCTAAATATCGAAATGGACTAAGAGAGAAATGTATTGAGATATTATAAAAACTGTAATAAAGCAGAAATTCAAACGTAGGTTGAAGAATATATATTTTGGACTTCACAAAACAAAAAGAACAGTAAAGATCAACAGTAATTACTGTTAAGGCATTTGGGGCACCTCAATATGTAAAATGGGTGATTCTGTGAGCCCACATTCCATTAACCGAGCATTTCACAAAACCATCAACCACTAATCATCTTGGTATACATGGGATCTTTTCAGGGGAGTGGAAACTTTCGGTTGATTCCAATGAGGAGACTTTCAAAGGATCCGGTGGAGCTGCGCCTGTTGCAGAACAGGCGGCCTAATGAAATTAAAATGTTAAAACCCTGAAGAACGTCGGAAAGAAATTTGAAGTGCGGGTTACTGCAGCAAGATTACTGCAACAAGGAATGATGTCCCAACATCAAATTCTGATGATAAATCAAATCAGCTTTCCACTGGGTACCACCGAGGAGAACGGATGAAATGGACAAATTCGCGAAAGCTCTCTAATTTAGCTTCCCCAGAAGACAAGATGGATCAAGTTAGGCCATATTGGTATACCATAGATTCTCAGAAGAGGCATAAGCTACTTGAAATTCGAGTGGGGAAGAACATATGCTTGGACAGAGGCCAAACATACGGAGCAATTTCCCACAGAAAAATGGCTAAAGTATGAATTAGCAAAAGGTGTGTCAAGGCAGAGATAGACATCACGCTCTGATACCAAATGTAAATAAATCTACAGCGATTCTAAATTTTCTAAAGAATCTCAAAATAAAAATATATAAGTCCAGGAATACCTCCAGCCATTGATGCTCTTGCTGCACAGTTCACTTGGTTCTTCACTTCAACAACGCCCCAGCTTCAATCCAATCAAAATAAAAATCACAGAAAATCTGAAGGCACTTCCAAGCTATGCTCTCCTAGATAGTGTAAACAACTGAAGGGGATTGAGATGGTAGCTTGGGGACCAATCAGATGAATTTATAGCCAAGCTTCCATCAAGCTTCTAATGGCTATGTGTCAGAGTGTTCCACAGATCAAGGCAGAGAACTCCAGATGGAGTAATGGACCACTTCAGAAGCTCCAACCAGAAAATTAATTAACTGCAGTTGATTTCCTTAATTTAAGGAAACTACTGTAGTTGGTTTCCTCAAATTAAGGAAATACTGCAGTTCAGTTCCATAGCTGTAGGTTATAGTTGGAAAAATTAATTAACTGCAGGCTACGGTTGGAAAATATTAATTCAGCTTAACATCAAGATGATAATATTGTTTTATTCCGAAATATAGTCGATTGGAGTCGTTCAGATGGAGATGTTTTGAGCCAACAAGTTGTATGGAGTGGTAATTTTGAAAATTGTCGACGGATCTTGCAAGTGTTGCAGGAGAATAGCGATACTTGTAATTCTCTGACCCTACTCCAGGAAAGTTTTCATCTTCATCCTGTGTTGAGAGCGAAATATATTATGCTCCATAGCATCCATCCATTGGTTTCTACAATCGCAGTTGTTAATTCATGTAGAAACGTTTATATCTCTCAGGAGCTCCAGGACACACGTGATGGTGACAGTGATAGGTTGTTATGTGCAATTTGTCATGAAGTGCTTTCGACCGGAGAACCTGCAACAGAATTGCGCTGTAATCATATTTTCCATCTGCGTTGTATCTCTGACTGGTTTCTACGTCGACTTTCTTGTGCCCTTTGTAGAGATGAGTTGAATTAGCTTTCTTTACCAATCGAAATCTTTCTCATCAACTTGATTCGTCCATTAAAGTTTATTATAATTATGATTACTATAATTGTAATATTAATTAATATGACTGCTGATGGTAATTGATATAAAAATAAATTTGATAATATTATTATTTAATTAACAACTAATATAAAATAATAAAATATATAATAAGTATTAATAAATTATATTTATTATATTAATAATTAATATTGGTTATAATTATTGTATGTAAATGAACAAATATTGTAAACTAAATAGATTTATATTATAAATTTAAGTGAGAATATCATTAACCAAAGAGATTAATAAAACCAAGGATATAAAAGGTACATGCATGATGCATTATTCATGTAACAAAACAATGTAAAATTAGATTTGTTATCAGTGATGATTTTATTGATGAAGTAGATGTCGATGTCGTTCCCCTTGATATATGTGGAGTCGTGTTTGGGAGTCCATACATGTACATGCATGATGCATTATTCATGAAGAGATCTAACTGCTACCGACTCATCAAGGATGGAAAATCATTCATAATTAATGCGCACAAAGAAATGTAAATAATTTCACTCGTAAGTGCTAACCAAGCCAAGAAATTGACCAATTCGAGGAAGAAGTATGTTTTATTGTGTTTAAGAAAAAATGAGTTTGTAGAGGAGTCAATAAGAGGAAAGGCATCCCTAGAGGGGTGTACTAAGAAACAGAAAAAAACAATTGGAGGAGTTGTTATAGGGATACAAGGCTGTGTTCCAAGAGCATAAAGGGATCCTACTAAGAGAGAATTGGAGCATGATCTAGCTATTATGAGACTACCCATTGCCAAATATTGGGTTGTACAGGAAGTTTGTTATAGAAGCAAGTGAGGTGAAGAAACAACCACAGTAGTTTTTGGAACAGGGTGTGACTCGACCGAGTACATCACCATGTGGGTCACCCATCATCATTATGCCATAGAAGGATGAGACATAGAAGATGTGTATAGATTACAGGGTGTTGAATAAAATCACAATCAAGAACACATGCCCCCTCCCTAGGATAGATGATATGTTAGATCAGTTGCAACAAGAAAATTATTTCACCAAGCTGGACTTCAAGGATATAAAAAGTAAAATAAATAATATAAAGAGTAAAATAAATATGAAATCCTAAGATTAATATTATGAATGTTACAGATAATATTTAAAATGAAAAGAATTAATAAATGTAATGGATTAATATTATTAAATCAAAGGATTGTACACAAGGGAATAACATTAAATCTGAGGATAAATATTAAACCCTATGAATATGAACTCTATAGTTAATAAACCCTATGTATTAATATCATAAAGTTTAGGCTTGGTATTAAACCCTTGGGATATAAACACTATGATAAATATTATTATTACCCAATTTTAAGCTCACAACCAAGCGATATAGCAAATTTGTGTATGAGACCTCCTTATTTGTGGGACAAGGACTCATCTCTCCACATCAATTTGACTGCTAAGTCTATGAAGGCATACATACTGTAGCCCCCTTTTGTTTTGAACATGTGACATCTTAAGACGAAACGCATGCTCTTAACCATTAGGCCCACTCAAGCTGTATTGTAAACCATTATAAACCCATGGAATTTATATTATAAACCTAATGGATTTTAAATCCAATGAATTCATAATAAACCTTAGGATTAATATAATAAACCCAATGCACTAATAAATACAATGGATTAATACTAAACCCAAGTCACTAATAAATGCAATGGATTAATACTAAAAATTGAAAAACTCAAAAGATTAATATTGTTAACCCAAAACCTTAAAACAAACGAGGCTCACCATGGTGAGCTTGACATTGGACTATGGTTAACCATGTTTGATTTTCATATTGAGACAATCTTTGTCACAATGTGGTGTTGGACTATGGTTGACCATTATTTTTTTTCATATTCAGATAATCTTTATCACAATGTGATGTAGGACCATTGTTGACCATGGTTGATTTTCATATTCAGACAATCTTTCTGACAATGTGATGTTGGACCATGGTTTATATGAGAGAGAAGGTTTCTTTGAAATTGAGCCATCACCGAGGAACCTGAGAGATGGAGGACAAGATGCAAGAAGATTTTGTATCTTTGTTTGAAAATGAATAGATCTTAAGGATAAACACCAAGGATGGTGTTTAATTAGAAGGGGGAATGTAACACCCTTACATTTCTTTTTTAATATTGAGTATTTTTAGATATGGACTTATCATTGGATTCAATGGATATGGAATCCATAATTAGGCTTTGGTGATGATGTAATTATTTAAATTATTACTAATATACCGGTACGTTTTTTACTAGTACATTTTACATTTGAAATAGCACATATTGTAAACATATTTATGTGAAATTTGTTTTGGTTGCATGGGATACCAAAAATGGTAATATTTAATAGAGAAGCTAAATTACCTCCAATGTCATTTTGTCGAGGCTTTCTGAGGTGAACAACCAGCCACAACCAAACTAAATTACCTTTATGATCAAGTGATTTAATACTTGGAAGGCTAAGGAATTTATTTATCTTCATCAGAAATTCTTAATTTAAAAAGATACAATATTATCCAACCGAAAATTCAACTCGGAGCAAGAAAATATATACAAATGATAACGATGGTATATTCACCGAAAATTTTATTGGATCATAAAATAATATCACTTTACATGTAATATTGTCCTAGTTAATCATGAATTATAGGAAAAGACAAGTCAATCTTCCGTAAACGAATCTGGATTTTCCTTTATTATATTTTGGGTCAGCCATTGACATCAATATTTAGTTTACTATAATTATATCAAAAAATGTGGTTCATATATGTAAAAAATGTGGTTCATATATGTTGATAGAAATATATGAATTACATGAAGAAACACATTAATAAATATGAGTGATATATGCAGATATGCATTATGGATTAAAATTAAAATTAATATTGATATTAATAAATATATATTTATAATAATAATAGAAACAAAAAATAAATATCATCAATATTATAATTATTATTATATATAGTTTTGATAATAATTATCACAAATATTTATAATAATAATTATTCTATTATAATAATATTGATATTATTGAGAAGCGTTTTCAGAGAAAATCACATCAAAATTATTTGTCAATGAGTTTCGAACGAGTAAGTGCAGTTCATCATTCGATGAATCACACTTACTAACTTAAAACACAACGACAAATAAATTTTGATGTGATTTTCTCCAAAAACACTTCTCAATAAGCTTCATATGCATCACAGAAACCTAAATTCAATAATATTGATATTATCAGCAATATAATATGATAATATTATTAACATTATTAATTTTATAAACTCAAGGATTTATAATATTCCTTTTGTTTATAAAATTAATCCTAAGTGTTTATAATAATCATCACTTCAGTTTGTAATAGTGACAACCCCTTGTGTTTATAATATCAATCATTTGTGGCCCATGGGGTGTGGGGTGTAGCTCAATTCGTGATCCACTTGTTATCAAGTAATATGTAAAGCATGAGATTCCAAGTTAAAATCCAAAAAATATATTAATCCCTTAGGTTTATTAATCTCATGGGCTTATCATATTAACATTCGCTTGGGTTTATTACTTCCTTGAGTCCAAAAGGTTTATAATATTAATAATATGAATAATATTATCATATTATAGTGTTGCTAATATCAATATCGTTATAATATGATAATATTATTAATATTTTTATGAAATATCAATTTATTTTTTGTTTATTATTATTATGATTATATTTTTTTCCCTTGTGGTTCATGGATTACCCGTGGTCACTGGGTAATAGTTTGCTGAGTCCTGGGATTCAACACTAGGGTGGTCCCCACCCAAAGGGGGTCACACCCCTTGGCCTATTTACTGACCTGACCCCAAGAGCTTTTGGGAATTGACCCTGTGACCTCCCGATTGGAAAAGCATTGATTTGACCAATTGAGCTAACCCTTGGGGCTATTATTATGATTATATATTATAAAAAAAAGCAATTAATAATGTAAGCATAACAAATTATCACTATTACAAGCCCAAGGGATTTATTATAAATGTAATGGATTAATAAAACCAAGATATTAATATTAAAAACCCAAAGGATTATTATTATTAACCCTTCGGATTAATATTATAAATCAAAAGAATTAATAGACCCAAGTGATTAATATTATCATCCCATGGTATTAATTATAAACGTAAGGAATTAATGTTATAAGCTTGTTGATAGTGTTGGACCCGCCAACATTTAGGTAATATCCTCAGTATGAAGTCCCAACTAGAGCTCACACTATTTGGTGTAGGAGTCCCATCTGGTACGATGACCTAGTTTCCATATCTTCGAGATTTGCCTTAGCTCTTTTTGTTTAGTAAGTGTTATGCTTCTAACTTCAAGAAAGTGAGGTGAGTATGTCTCATGAGTGCGTAATCTAACTATGTGTTTTGGTTCTCTTATTGTAAGAGAGAGGGTAAAAGGGAGCATCTAGATGAGAGGTAGTAGTAACACCCAAGGAGAGACACATGCGAAAACAACAAGGGTTTGTCCAGCATCCAACAGAATAGTCCACAACGGATGTGACAGTTGTTAAAACCAAAGTGTAAGGGAAAACACGTACACCATCCAACGGAGTATTCCACATAGGGGCAATGATTGTTATAACAAAGGAAAATAAAAATGGTCTGTATAATGTTCGGCGGAGAAGTCCCCATGGATGAGAAAACAATGATAAACAATATGCTATGAAACCAGATCACAACAAGATAGAAAATATAGATCAACACCTTAGAATTTAGCCTTTTCGAGGGAGTAACCTCCTTTACATTACACAAATGAACAATTATTTGATGATACAATTGACAAGACCTCCTTTTTATATATAGGAGTCTAAGGGGTCATAATATAATTAAAGCTGACATAATAATAATAATAATAATGTAAGGGCACAATAACAACAATAGTGGGCTTCTATGGGCCACAATAAAAACAATATGGGGACTACATGGGCACAATAATATAATAAGGGGGTTGTACTAATAACAATAAGGGGTTACACTAGTAGTGTAGGGACCTAACATGCCCCTCTCCTTCAAGAAGTGTCTTCCTCAATGTTGGAGTAGTTCTTGATGCTTCTGTATAAATTCTTGTCCTCCCATGTGGAATCTTCAATGGGTAAGTTCTTTCATTTGATAAGATACTCTCAAATTGATCTATTTAATAGCTTTTGATTTCTCGG
>APFE031306558.1:0-14907 GCA_000404065.3 Pinus taeda
AAGACTTCTTTAACTTCCATACCAGTTCTTTCTTACCCTTCACCACAAATCCTTCAGGTTCCTTCATGTAGATGTCGTCTTCCAGATCCCTGTGAAGAAATGTTGTCTTCACATCCATTTGTTCTACCTCAAAATCCAAAGAAGCAACAACAAATAAAAGTAATATAATAGAAGTTACCTTAGCAATATGAGAAAAAATATCACCAAAATCAATTCCTGACACCTGGGAATAACCTTTTTCTACCAACTGAGCTTCGTATTTCTCCACCTTTCCTTCTACATTTGTCTTCTTCTTGAACACTCATTGGCTGCTAATGGGTTTTCTTCCAGCTGGCAACTCCACCAGATCCCAAGCCTCATTTTTGTGCAAAGATGCCATTTCATCAATCATGGTCTCTTTCCAGAGCTTTCCATCCTCTGAATCTACTACTTCCTTCACATTTATGGGATCATCATTAGTAATATATAAAACAAAATTGGAACAGAAAGCAGATGGACTATAACTCTCTAGCTGCCTTCTTTCTCGAATTGATCTTCTCACACCTGGAGTTTATGGCTCTTCATCTTCTAATTCCTGCTTTGTTGTAGAGTCTGATTCTTCCTCCTTTAGCTCAAACACTGAGTCTCCATCTTTCATCCTCAGGTTATACAACTTTTTCCATAGGAACAGTTTAGGTGTTTATTAAAGGAATTTAGTAAAGTGTTATAAACCATAAAACCTAATCCCTAATCACTAAACCCTAAGAATTTTTAAATATTTTAAACCCGAAACCCTAGAAACTAAACGCTAAGAATTATGTAATATTATAATATAAAACCCTTCAAGAGAAATAAAATTACCTTGCAAATTCCCCTAGTCTCCACATAAATGAGGAACACACTCCAACACAATTTACTCCTTCTCTATATCCAATGACAAGTGTTAGCGTAGAATGACAGCAATAGATTTTTTTTTACTACATACAAGAAGTTTTAGCATAATGAGTGAGTTACGTTAGACTAACAGATTTAGTATCAAAACATGGAATTGAAATTGAGATAGAGCACATAAAAGAACCCATACAAGGAATTACAGCAAGTAGCAGAGAATTAAAGCCAACACAACTTACAGAGTTGCAGAGTGGTGCCATGGCTATGTGAAACAAGCGAAAGGAGGGAAACGAGGTTGTAAATTGAGGTTAGGTGTTTTGAATAACCTTACAAAACCCACAATTTGATCCAAACTTTCACTCTAGGTTATTAAGGGAATTATGATTTTCCTCAAATCATGTGAATATGATGTGGAGTGGGTATCATGGTATTAAACAATAGCACCAAATCTAACCTATTTCCAATCCATTAATATGAAAGGATGAAGTTTTAAAACTAGAATGAATATTTAATTTGGTATATGGCAAATATAGCATGGTAAGGCTTGAAATCAATTACAGGGAACAAAAACATAAATTAAGTTGTGTTATACAAGGAAATCATGTAGCTAAATTATAATCATATTAAATGAAATTGATATTCTTTGCAACAAACAATGCTAATGGATAGTAATGTGATACATTCAAAAAATAACCATACATAGAAAAATATTGAATTCATCAGTTGTCAATCTTAAGAATTCAAAACATATTCCTTGTAATGTAATGAAAATTAATAGCATATACTAGTAGTATACAACATGGAAATAGGGTAGAGAAAGAAATATACAATACTACTATTCCAGATTCATGCTCAATTTTGGTAGTTTTAAAGAAAAATGATTTCTTTTTGTATGAGATGGACCTATGTTACACTTATCTTACCCTAGCCTAGCCTATCCTAGTCTACTTTCACTTAACTAAAACTATTCTAGTGTAGCCTAGGCAAGTCTAGCCTACACTATCCTATCTTAGTTTACTCTAGCCTAGCCTATTCAACCGTAGCCTAACATAATCTAGCATAATTGGGCCTAGCCTACTCTCACATGACTTAGCACACTCTAGCCTATCCTAGCCTAGATAAGCCTAGATTGCACTAGCTTGGCCTACCCTAATCTATCCTAGCCTCACCTATCCTATCATCACCTATCCTAGCCTCACATATCCTCGGTTATCATGGCCTACTTTACTCTAGACTAGCCTATTGTAACCTATTGTATCCTAGCTTACCTTAGCCTACCCTACAATACACTAGCCCTAGCATAGCCTAATTTATCCTAGCCTAGCCTAGCCTACTCTATCCTACCCTAGCCTACAGTAGCCTAGTCTAGCCTAGCCTAGCTTAAACTAGCCTAGTCTAGCCTAGCCTAGAGTACACTACTCTGTTCTAGCCTAGGGTAGCCTACACTAGCCTAGTCTAGCATAACCTATCCTACTCTTGTGTGGCTAGCCTACACTAGCTTAGTCTAGTCTAACCTAGCTAGATTACATTAGCATAGCCTAACCTACTTTACTCTAGCCTATGTAGCCTAGCCTTGCCTAGCATTTCCTAAGGTAACCTTGGCTAGCCTAGCCTAGCTTAGCCTACTCTAACGTAGACCATTGTTAGCATATATTTGTGTAGCCTAACGTACCCTACCCTAGTTTAATCTATCCTAGTCTAGCCTACACTAGCCTAGTCTAGCTTAGCCTAACTTACCCTACCCTATTCTAGCCTAGGCTAACCTAACTTTGCCTACTCTTGCCTAGCTAGCCTACACTAGTTTAGTCTAGTCTAGCCTAGCTAGCCTACACTAGCTTAGTGTAGTCTAGCCTAGCTAGTTACTTTGGCATAGCCTAACCTACTTTACTCTAGCCTCCCTAGCCTAGCCTTGCATATCCTAGGATAGTCTACTCTAGCCTATACCCTTTTTACCATATATTTTGTCTATCCTAACCTACTCTAGCCTAGATTTCTATAGCCTAACCTAGTGTAGCCTTTCCTAGCGTAACCTAGCCTGCTTTAGCATAAGATATCCTACTCCAACATGGCATAGCCCTGCCTAGGATAGGCTACACTAGTTTAGATTACTCTAGCCTAGCCTACTATAGCCTAGCCTAGTCTAGCCTACTGTAGCCTAGCCTAGTCTAGCCTAGCCTAGTCTAGCCTAACCTATTCTAGCCTAGGCTAGCCTAGCTTTTCCTAGTCTACTAGGGCCTAACCTATCCTACTCTATCTTGATGTAATCTAGACTAGCCTAGCCTATCCTATCCTACTCTAGCATATCCTAGCATACTATAGTCTACTCTAGCCTAGGCTAACCCACTCTAGCCTATCCTACACTACGATAACCTAAAGGAGCCTACTTTACTCTAACCTACAGTACTCTAGCCTAGCCTAGCCTCGGCTAGCCTACTATATCCCAACATACCTTAGTATAACCTAGTCTATCCTACTCTACTCTAACTTACCCTACTCAATATGTTCTTACTTGTCCTAGCCTATCCTATCCTATAGTAGCCTACTTTAGCCTAGCCTAGTCTAACCCACATTATCCTATTCTATCGTAGACTAGCCTAAACAACATGATCCTATTTTAGCTTAGCCTTCCATACCTTTCCCTAGCCCAACCCAATGCAGCTTAGCCCATCTCCACCAAGCCTAACATATCCTGACTTAGCCTAGTCTAGCCTACTCTCACCGAGACTAGCGTAGCTTAACCTACTCTACCCTATCCTAGCCTATCCTAACCTAACCTACTCTAGCATAACATAACCTACTCTAGAATATCCTAGCCTAGCCTAACCTAACTTATTCTAGCCTAGCTCAGCCTAGACTAGCCTAGCCTATCTTGGCCTAGCCTACTATATCCTGGCATTACCAAGCGTATCCTAGTCTATCCTAGCATAGCCTAGCCTAGCCTAGCCTACTCTATCATACTCTTCCCTAAACTAGCCTACCCAATTCCAACCTACTCTAGCCTAGCTTAACCCAATCCAGCCTAGCGTGTTCTAACCTAACCTGACCTATCCTAGCCTAGCTTATCCTACTCTAGCCTACTAGCCTAAACTAACCTAGCCAGGTGTAATCTAGCCTTCCCATTCTATGCTAGACTAGCATACTTTATCCAAGCCTAGCCTAGACTAGCCTAGCTTAGGCTAGCTGACTTTAGCATAGCCTAGGGTAGCCTAGCCTATGTTAGCCTAGCCTACGTTATCCTATCCTAGCCTACCCTACTCAAGAATAATTTTTCCTTTCCTAGCCTTCTCTAACGCAGGCCAACCTACTTTAGCATAAGCTAGCCTACCCTACCCTATTGGAGCCTAGCCTACTCTAGCATAGCCTAACCTAGCCTCTCCTATCCTACTGTAATCTACATTAGCGTAGCCTATCATATTCTAACCTAACTATCCTAGCCTAACCTACGCTACTCTATCCTACTTTAGCCTAGCCTAAACTATCATAGCCAACTATATCCTACTCTTGCCTAGCCTAGCCTACATTAGCCTACCCTTTCCTAGCATAGCTAAGCCTACACTGTCATAGCCTAGATATGCCTAGTCTAGCCTAGCCTACTCTTCCTTAGCCTCTACTAGTCTAGCCTATTGAGTCCTATGCTAATCTAGCCTAACATACTCTATCCTAGCCTAGCTTAGCCCATGATGGCATAGCCCAGCGTAGCCTTACATAGCCTAGACTATTCTAGCCTAGCCTAACCTAGCCTAGCCTAGCCTACTCTAGCCTAGCCTATCTTAGCCTACTCTTACCTAGCCTAGCCTATCTTAGCCTACTCTTGCCTAGCCTAGGCTACCTACTCTAGCATATCCTAGCCTAGGCTACTCTAGGGTACCTACTCTAGCATATCCTAGCCTAGGCTACTCTAGGCTACCTACTCTAGCATATCCTAGCCTAGCCTAGCCTAGCCTAGCCTACTATAGGTTACCCTAGGCTACCCTACTCTATCCTAGCCTAGCTAAGCCTACTCTAGCCTAACCTAACTTAGCCTACTCTAGCCTAGCTTATCTTATCCTAGCCTGGTATATACTAACCTAGCATAGCCTAACCTACTCTAGCCTTCTCTAGCCTAGCCTACTCTACTCCAGCCTACTTTATCCTACTCTACCTTAGCCTAGTCTAGAATATCCTATCCTAACATTTTCTAACCTACTCTAGCTTCTCCTAGCCTAGCCTTTCCTACTCTATCCCATTATAGCCTTGGTTAGCCTACTCTATCCTAGCTTACTCTAACCTATACTATTCTAGCATAACCTACCTTAGCATAGCCTAGTATATCGCAACATACCATAGCCTAGCCTACTCTACGTTAGCCTACTCTAGCCTACTCTAAGTTAGCCTACTCTACTCTACCTTACTCTATCCTACTCTACCCTAGCTTATCCTACTCTACCCTAGCCTAGTCTTGCCTATCCTATCCTAACCTTTTCTAACCTCCTCTAGCCTTTCCTACCCTATCCTACCTTAGCTTACCTTATACTACTCTATCCTCCCTTACTCTAGCCTAGACTATTATAGCCTAACCTAATCTAGCCTAGCCTACTGTAGCCCACTCTAACCAACTATCCAACTGTAGCCTAGTCTAACATATTTTAGCCTAACCTTTCCTGGTCCACCTTAGTCTACTCTATCTTAACCTCACCCAGCCTACTCTAGCTTAGCATAGGCTAGCCTAGCCTACTCTAGCCTAGATTAACCTAGCTTAGCCTAGCCTACTCCATCCTACCTTACATTACTCTAGGCCACCCTACTCTAGCCTCACCTAGCCTAGCCTAGCCTAACCTAGTCTACTCTATCCTACTCTAGCCTAGCCTACCTTAGTGTACTCAATCCTATCCTAGCCTAGCCTATTCTTTCTTAGCTTCGCCTAGCCAACTCTAGTGTAGTCTTGCTTAGCCTACTCTATCCTTGTCTTACTTAGCCTACTCTAGCCTAGCCTAGGCTACTTTAGCCTAGTAGAGCCTATTTTATCCTACCCTAGGCTAGCCTACCATAGCCTATTGTACCCTATCCTAGACTACCCTACTCTAAGTTAGCTTAGCATAGCCTACTCTACTCTAGTTACTCTAGCTTACTTTAGGCTAGCCTAGTCTATTCTACCCTACTCTACTGTAGCCTATTGTAGTATACTCTAGGAATTTATACATACATGATGTAGTTGAGACATTAATAAAACACATATTCAATATTAATGTATAAAAATATTTACATCACTATTTGATTTTATAATATAGATT
Source organism: Pinus taeda (assembly GCA_000404065.3). NCBI lineage: Eukaryota > Viridiplantae > Streptophyta > Pinopsida > Pinales > Pinaceae > Pinus > Pinus taeda. The sequence continues at coordinate 6,141 of APFE031306558.1, forward strand.
TTAATAGAAACACAATATCCCTTCATATTATATCAATTCAAACAATTTTTCATTATATTATCTGAGTTAAAAATATACCATATTGTAGAACTTAATAACATATTAATTATATAAATTTTAAAATCATTTAAAAAATAAACTGAACTAAATAACCTTAATAAAAAAATTATTTTGAAATAAATGAAAGTATATAGTATTAATAAAAAAATAAATACAAAAAAAAATTATTTAACATATATTACATCTATTAATATCTAATTTAATAATGAAAATATATAAAAGCTAACCATAATAATTATGTAAAAACAAAATCTAAGATAAAAAATTAGAAGATGTAATCAAAAATGCATTTATAAAATGTAAAAACATAACTTACATATATTATTGGACAAAGCCATTTAATCTAAACTACATTGTAGGAGAAATTTAACTTAATAATAAAATGGGCACCTATTAAAAAATGATTTTTAGAATGATAAGTTACAAAACTCATTTTAATAATTGCGATAATTGCCAAAGATACTCCAGACAATACTCACCCCAAACTAAACTAAATAAATAGGAAACCTACGTGAATAAAACAAAACTACAATGCAATTTAACTCATCAAAATAAAACAAAACTACCTTACAATTAGATTGAAAGAACGTTTACTTTCCTCTTACAATGTTATTGAAACTCCACTTACTTCCAATACTAGTGGTGAAACTAAAATAAAAGTACATTAGAAGTTGTAAAAGTACATAATTGGATGCATAATTGACCGATTAAAAATGGAAAGAAAAAGGATGTATCCTCTTTCATGGGACTTTATTACTTACATTCGCCCAAAAGAATAAAATTGGAAAAGAATAGTAAAAAATTACACCCAAGCAGATAAAAAGAAAACGATAAAAAAACATGCCGTAAGAAAGAAAATCCATCTATAGAAAATCTATGAAAACTAATGGAAAATCTATGGACCATCTGTTAGTTCACTGTACATTTTCAAAAGAAGTATGGAACTAAGCATGAAAAAACGTAACAAGAAGTTTGGCTCCACCAAGAGACACAGAGGGTCCGTGAACTAAAAATTAGTATGCAGCGAAAACGGAAATCTTAAAGAGAAAATTAAGCCAATGGAGTTATACTTCTGAAGGGAGGTCTTCACACAAAGGTGCAACTGAAGTGAACAATGATAAGAGGATTTTTCATTTTACAATCACGGAAAAGCAATGACCACTTTAAAGTTAACATGAATAAACTGTAGGTCCCATCAGAGAAATTGCAATATATGCCTTTGAAGTAAAAAAACCAGTAAAAATCGTTAACGACTAAACCTAGAACGCAAATATTATTTGGGTAACTAAAATGGTTAAGGATACTGATCTTTTTTTTAGCTAGTAGATCGTGGGGCAATTAAAAGACAAACAGACAAAAATAGGCAAGGATAGAATATATATCTATTAGGCCAGTCGTGCTTCGGGCGATTACAACGAAAAAAAAGACAAAACCGGTTTTATATAAATAGTTACCTGTACAGAATGTCAATCGACACAAGTAGAAAGATCAACTCCTCTCCCTCCCTTCTTTCGAAGCTTTCCATCTGCCAGAAATGACGCAGGTCATGTAGACGCTTGCTTCTGCAAAGAAAATTGCAACGTGGCACAGGCCAAAAGGCTATTTAAGTACCTTTTTGGTGTCATGTAGTCCACACCCATTTCATATATTAGAAATGGTTTGGTAAATGAAATCGTTTGGGACGCTTAGATCTAAGAAAAAAATAAAAAGGAGAATGGTCAGAGAAATGATTAAGTTAGTTAAAATATAGAAAAGTGGAGAACAATCGTCTGGTAAACAACTATATTAATGTTGATCGCCCATTTATTCTACCCATCCCTACAGTAAAAAATATACAATTTCAATCATATTTCACTTGGAATTCAGAAATAGAATTAGAAACTGAAACCCAATTCAAGAATCACTTCTAACTTTCACCGGCACCACAGCTCGATAGAGGGTACCTCTGGCTGATAGGGTACCTCTGGCTGGTACAATGCACTAAATAATTTCAAGGCCAACAATGTTGTCATGGCCCATAGATCCAGCAACAGTGTCGTCAGTCAGTACGAAATGATATCCGCGGCATCAACCAGAGTTTAAGTCCTCCGTCCTCTCCTCGCTTTCATCCGCGCTGCAACCTCTGTACGAGCACTGAAAATTTGAGCATTACGAGCACCTGCAGAGGTTGAGAGGCACAAGGAAAAGCCATTAACTCCATCTTTCCCGAACGCGTCCTTTCATATCATGCATCTTCTATCATAATATGCTAGCTCTCCTATTAGAAATAGGAATGGAATTCAAAACAAGAACTGGAATCTCACCTGCGCTCTCACCTGCGCTCCCACTCCCAGCTTTTAGCCTCCCACTCCCCGCTTTTACGCTGACACACCACTAACGCATGGAACATGAATTCAAGAACGAGAATTGGAATCTCACCTGTGCTCCCACTCCCAGCTTTTACGCTGACACACCATAACAAATGGAACATGAATTCAAGAACGAGAATTGGAATCTCACCTGTCCTCCCACTCCCAGCTTTTACGCTGACACACCACTGACACATTCAACAGAAATTCAAGAACGAGAATTAGAATCTCACGTGCGCTCCCACTTCCAACAGGGATTCAAGAACGAGAATTGGAATCTCACGTGCCCTCCCACTTTTAGCTTTTACTCTAACAGACCACTCAAACATTGAACAATAACGAAAATTTTAAAAGGTTCAAAAATTTTAAAAGGTTCCAAATTTATACGAACGATCCTCGATTGTAAAGAGACACAATTTGAAAAAATAATATTATTTTAAATATAGATTTAACATGATTTTATAGGGATCTATTTTATCTATTTTTTCATTTGTAATTTTTTTTATGAATAGATATTGTTTAAATGTTTTGTATATTTATTTATTTCTTTTGATTTCATAAAAGAAAATTAGGAGTAGACATTATTTAAATGTTTTGTATAGTGATTTATTTATTTTTAGATTTTTATTTTCTTGAATATGATCAAAATTTCAATTTCATGATAGACGAACATGGTTACACATACCGGGCTATAGAATGAGCATCTAGGCTCAATGAGTAAATCAGCCTAAATGGAAATCTTTTTGCTATTACAAATGTTTTTATTAATCTAAAATAAATTTTTATATCTAAGATGACGAATGTATAAATTATGAGATAAAATCATCCATGGAAATCCTTCTGCCACAGAAAATATTTTTATCAAGATAAAACATTTTTTTTTATGAATGGGAAATAACTATAAGGCATTATAATGTTATGATGTTTTTTTATTATAATATATATTTAATTTAGTAAAAAATAATTAATATTGAAATATATAAATTTTTGAAACTAATTAAATTTCATTTTTAAATAATATTAATAAAATGTTTTTAACTAAGTTCATATTAATTTGTTAAAGAAAAATTATTAAAACTTTCTTTATTTAAATTTAATTGAACTTCTTTGTTGAAAATAAATGATCCTTTGTAGTAGGGTAGTTTAATTGGTGATGGACAGGGTAGTTCAATTGCTAAAAGAATAATGAATATGTAGTAGTTAAGAAATTCCAGGTTCAAAAATCCCACAAAAATGGTAAACCATAGATTAGTAGCCCCGTGTGAAATTGAATAAACTATGAGATGGGATGTTAAAACAAACCTAAAAAGGAATAAAAACTGTTAAGTGCAAAAGTGGCCAAGGCTATGTGGGATAAATAATTAACCTCAGTTCTTCAACCGACTTTCATTGGTTACAAACATTCCATATCAAACCCAAAGTCATGGAAAAAAGAGAAATGTTAAAGCATTTAATGGAGTGCATGCATCCTATCGTAAAAGATATACATGAGCAATAAAAGATATACATCAACCTACTTTTCTCTAATCATATATGCCTCAATCGATATATATGGTTTCTTACCAAGGATACATTCAACAACCGTTTCAGGGAGAAATCCCCAATCAGCCAAAAGTTTTCAAGAGATGTAAGTCTCCTTTTCAACCACTGTTTCAGAGCTCGATGCAACCTTGTCCAGTAATTTTTGGGAATTTTCTCATCATATTTTAGAACACTTATGATATTTACAGGTTGCTTTATTGGAATACTTGAAACATTAATGCATAACTGTGTGATGGCATTGGATGGATGGAGTGGGTGTTTTTTAAACGATCATAATCTCAGCTGTGTGATGGCATTGGATGGATGGAGTGTGTGTTTTTTAAACGATCATAATCTCAGCATTGTCTCATCATTTTCAAGAACACTTTTTGTATTTACACGTTACTTTATTAATTTATTTGTGATAGTAATGGAGGGACGGAGTGGGTGTTTTTTAAGGGAATCAGAAGGAATTGGGAAATGATATTAATCGATAATGATTTAAGCTTCTTTGAATTATTAAATTCTCTAATTATTTACAAATTTATCGACCAAATAATTTTTAATATCTAAATCAATTTTAAAATAAATTAAACTGTCAAAATAAAATTTTAAAATATAAAGAATTTTGATACCAAAAAATATCAAGTAAGAAGATTCCACTTACTAGAATTTTCGTCAAAGTAAAAATATTTCACTTATTTAACCCAATTAAAAAACACTTTTCATTATAATCATAGCCTATTTTTTAAACATAAATTAAAATCTCAAAAACCAAATTTTAAAATACAAAGAATTTTGATACAGAAAAACCCAAAGTAGGAAGATTCCACTTATTGAAATTTTAGTCCTGCAAGTACAAAGATTTCACTCATTTAAACAAAATAAAAAAGCTCTTTTTATCATAATCCTTGGCTATTTTTTAACATTTAAATCATTTTTAAAATGGGGTGAAATCCCAAGAAACCGAGATTTAAAATATATGGAATTTTGATCCTGAAAAACCAGAATATGGAGATTTCACAGCTTTCAAAAAACTTAAAAACTTAGCCTAATCTATATGACGAACATGATTGGAATTTGGATTTTTAACCTATCATACAATTTTTTTTTATGTTTTATGTCTTTATACTTTCTATCAAGAAACGTTATGTTCAAATTTTTTCCCTTCAAAAGTGAATTTAGCATAATAAATTAACTGGTTACCAATAAAGTGTTTATTTTTCTAAAACAATTGAAGTGTAGCGGGCATTTTTTGAAAGAATGAACTCAGTATTGTAGTCACAAGATTTAAACATTACTTTATCATGTCATTTTCTAAAAAAATGGTGGTGGGTAGCTATCTCCAGTGTTTTATATCAAATGACATAATTGCTAGTTGAGTAAGGTGGGATGACTCCTTTTCTTTGGAATGAAAATATCCATTGATCATTTATATCAAGGAACTTTTATAGATGGTGGTCATCAATTTGTCTTCTATAACTAGTTTCTCTCTCTTCTCTCCAAAATTATGGATAATTAGGATTAGAGTTCTTTGAAATGTTTCTAAAAAGAAACTTTTATTAATATGTTATTTTGTTTTTATTAGAGATTGCAAAAAATAGTGAATAAAAATCAAAGCCTATCATTTACTTCATTATATAACCATAATTGTAGGGCCAATGCCAACAATTTTGTTTTCTGTGTTTCAGCCATAAAAACTTAATTGAAAATCTTATTCTTTTGCATATCTAGTTGAGAGTCCTAATATTTCCTTATTTATCATTATAATGTTATTTATTCAAATTGTTATATGGTATTGCATGCAACATTATAGAAAATATACCAAAAACTAACTTATTAAACCTTTATAGTTTACTTAATTGGCCTAATGATTGAGTCCTTTAACTTTGGTAATTAATATCCTATCCCTACTGGATCTAAAGTACCCTATCACTGTCAATTCATCACCTTGAATTGTTCTTGTTGAATATCCTTAAGGTGATTTATATATGGGTAAACCTCCTTTGTAGGTTAAAGACTTCTTCATCACCTTGAATTATTCTTTTTGAATATCCTTAAGTCAATTTGTATATGGCTAACCTCCCTTATAGTTTAATTACAACTAAGTAAATGGAGAATGACTACTGAGGTGAAATCTCTAAGAATTATCTTGTTTTGATGTTTGAATTTTCCTAGTGAAGATTTGTAGTAGGCTTGCAGGATTTTGAGTAATTTAGAATAGACCAAATAGTTCATGAGAAAATACACATGTTCATCACAATTTAAATAGAAATAAAGAGATAACTAAATTTTAATTAAAATATACTTTATTTCTTTTACATAAAGTTTTATATATATATATATCAAACATGAATGGACATAATAGTTTAAATGTATGATATTTAAGTGCAATGTTTCAACTTATGTATCTGATACTTATTCCTTGGCATAATACAATTTACGGTTTATTATAAGTAATTTGTTTTCACCTTCAGATATCATAGCAATTAGAATTTTTGTAATAGATTCACCAATATGGAAAGATGGTCAAATTTAATTTAACTCTACATAATTTCTTTTATTCAATTTATTATATCTTGTTTTTATGGTGAAGAGATGTTGTTATCCTCTTTAATAAGTATCAAATATCTCACAGGACATGTTTTCCCCTAGTTTATCAAATAATTTTAGAAAAGTGTTGATAACCTTACATCTGAATAGGTGCTTGAGTGTGGGAGAATATATTCTCATGAGTTTGGTTTATCTTGCATCATTAAGAGGACAAGTCATTATCCTCTTGATCTAGGTTGATATCAAACTTATGACATTATTTTCATTTCCATTTAACTAGGGTTGTTAAGGAAAAACCCATATCACTCTAATTTAAGTGCATAAAATTCTTTCGATTGTAAAACAGGATTTAGACTCAGTCTGAAAGCTGAGCGTCACACTGAATATCTTAAGGTCACGTGTTCTATCCACGCTCAACAACCTAACGATGGTTTCCCTCATTCTTCAATGGTGATTTCGCAATCACAATCTCTCCTTGGCAATATGTGAAGATTTCTTAAGGAGGGAAACGATGGTCATGCCCAATTTCGATCAGCGATGAACAGTTGGTAGAGGATCTTCGAAGATTATAGAAAATGAGTGGTAACGACAATGTTGTTGCCTCCATATCTTGTTGGGAGAGCGTCAAGGAAAAGCTGAGCGTACTGAATATCTGAAGGTCATGTGTTCGATCCATGCTCCGGTCCATGCTCAACGCACCTAAAACTTCATAATTTTAGTTCTTATCACACTAGAGGTAAGGAAGTCATTTCTGTCCATTCGAATTATCTTATCATTCTATAGCTGCGCCTCTTCTCCTTTGATGCTTGTTTTAAAGTCTTCTTTATAATTTTTTTCCGCAACTGTTGATATCATAGATGGATAATTAATTTTGTTTTAAGATGTGAAGCCATGCCTTTTTTTTCGAACCTTGTTTTATGGTATGGATAGGGGTTATTTTTTCCTGCACCTATGGATATGGTTTAATATTTTTTCCTGCACATGAGGATAATTTTGTTTATAATTATTTTGCTGCAACTCGGGGAAGCACTTATTGATACTTTTCATGTTCCATTATTTTTTTCACATTTCATTGTTTGATCCAGTAACTATGGACAATTTTACGGATAATTTTGTTTGCACGTTTATGAATCCGATTCTACTACTATGGATAGGGTTTATGTTTATGGACAATTTTGTTGGCACATTTCAAATGTTAAGCACTTGTTAAGCATTTGAATTGAAAAATATTTATTGATATTTTTCGTTTCATTACAATTAGTCCTCACTATTCGTCTGTCCTCACACTCAATTGCAATTAGTCTTCAATTAGTACATTGATACTTCTACTACTATGGATACACTCAATTGCAATTAGTCTTCAATTAGTACATTGATACTTCTACTACTATGGATAGGGTTTATGTTTATGGACAATTTTGTTGGCACATTTCAAATGTTAAGCACTTGTTAAGCATTTTAATTGAAAAATATTTATTGATATTTTTCGTTTTCATTACAATTAGTCCTCACTATTCGTCTGTCCTCACACTCAATTGCAATTAGTCTTAAATTAGTACATTGATACTTTTCTTCGTGTTCCATTACAATTAGTCCTCAAAATTCGTCTCTCCTCACACTCAATTACAACAATGGAGGAACACACTCAATTACAAAACAATTGGTCCTCAAGATTCGTGTGTCCTTACACTCAATTACAATTACTCCTCACCCCAGCCAAGCCAATTAAATTTGCTTCTAAAATATAAACACAAATAACAGCAAAACCTGAATGGCTACAGAGTGCTACGGCTAAGTTGTCTTAAGAGAAGTGAAGGTATTGAAGGCATAGTGCTGTTTTGGTAATCTTGTGTTTCGGCCAAGGATGAAGAAGATATTTGTAGTTCCATTTGAGATCACATCAACCCATACAAGGACGAAGAAGATATTTGTAGTTCCATTTGAGATCACATCAAGCCATAGAGTATGTGTGGTGGTATTCCATCGTGATTATCATATTATTATTGTTATAAAATATGAGTGTATTCCATTTTATGGTTATGCTTATGAACAGTGGAGGTATTTTGAAGTTTCATTGTGTTTGTAGGTTATATTTGCGGTCTGCAGAATTTGTCTATGGTAATTGCGTGTGGTAATTTCCTTTTTTTGTTTATTTTATTTTTTAAAGAATTTATATAATTTTCTAAGTTGATTTCAAAAATAGTTAGGGTCATTAACAATAAACAATAAATATTGAGTATAAAGTTTTGTTAATTAAATTATTTTTTTCATAATTATATATATAT
>APFE031306560.1:8791-72575 GCA_000404065.3 Pinus taeda
TTTTATATTTGTGTTTTTAAATAATCAACATTAAAAAAAAATAAGACTACTACAAAATTTATTAAGTAATTAACATTTAAAAAACAATCAGACATACAAATTTTAAAGTGTAAAAAAAATGTAACATTTAAAGAAAAATATCCACACTTAATACGTTAGAAAATTTAAGTGTCAAAAATAATACCTCTAAAAAAAGGGGTTGATGCTGCATCAACACGTTTCAAAATCAACATGAATATCACTAACATTTAAAAACAAATATTTATATTTGATACATAAGAAAATTTAAAGTGTCAGAAATATGCTCCGGAAAAAAGAAGAAGGTGTATTCTGAATCGATGTTTTTCAAAATCGGATGATTTTTTTGCTACCTCAAAAAAACAGGTAATCGTATTAGTTCCTGTTTCAAAGTTTATGTTGTCGTGTTGATTTTATTGATGAAGTATACCTAAATGTGGTTCCCCTTGATGTATGTGGAGTAGTGTTTGGGATTCCATACATATACATGCGTGATGCAATAGTCATGAGGAGAGCTAACCAATACCAACTCATCAAGAATGGAAAATCGTTCATCATCAACGCGCACAAAGGCAAGTCGAAAATTTAACTGGTAAGTGTCAATCAAGCCAAGAAATTGACCAGTTCCATGAAGAAGTATGTTTTATTGTTTTTAAGAGAAAGTCAGTTTGAAGAGGAGTCAATAAGAGACAAGGCATCCTTGGAGGGGGTACTAAGAAAATGAAACAACAATTCGAGGAGTTGTTACAAGCATACAAGGATGTGCTCTTAGAGCCTAAAGGGTTACCACCTAAGAGAGAAGTGGAGCATGAGATCCATCTATTTCTAGACTCCCCATTGCCAAATATTAGACTGTATAGGTAGTCTATTATAGAAGCAAGTGAGTTGAAGAAATAGTTGCAACAACTACTAGAACATGGTGTCATTCATCCGACTACATCACCATGTGGGTCATCCATCATCATTGTGCCAAAGAAGGATGGGACTTGGCATATGTATATAAATTACAAGGTGTCAAACAAAATAACACTCAAGAATAGATACCCCCTGCCCAAGATAAATGATTTGTTGGATTAGTTGCAACAAGAAAAATACTTCACCAAGCTGGACTTAAAGTCTATATATCACTAGGTTCGAGTCAAGGAAGAAGATACATGGAATATCACCTTCAAAACCAGGCAAAGTTTGTATGAGTGGTTAGTTATTCCATTTGGCCTATGTAATGCACCAACTACATTTATGAGATTAATGAATGATGTATTGCGCCATTTTATAGATTCACTTGTTATTGTCTATTTGGATGATATACTAGTATATAGTGCCACCTGGGAGGAGCGTATGTCACATTTGATGCAGGTGCTGGAAACATTGAAGAAGCATCAACTACTAGAAAATCTCAAGAAGTGTGAGTTTGCACAATAGTCTTTAGTGTTTTTGGGGTATGTGACGGTGGAGGAGAACTCAAGATAGATCCTTCCAAGATGGAGGCCATCATGAAATGGTCGGTGCCTACTAATTTTTCTGAGGTTAGGAGTTTCATTGGGGTAGCACAGTACTTGAGGAATTTCAGAGCCTCATTTTCAGTAGTAGCAACACCGCTCCATGCCATAAAAACAACTGGCAAGAGTTTCTAGTGGGGAAAAGGTTAGCAAAGGGATTTCAAAGAGCTAAAGAAAAAGATTAGCCAAGCACCAATTATGGCATTACCAAACTTGATACGATCCTTTAGAGTGGAGACAAATGAGAGTGGGTATGTTATGGGAGCTTTCTTGATGCGGGGAGGAAGGCCTGTATGCTTCCATTATGAAGTATTTCATGGGGCATTCCTTAACTACCTTAACTATGACAAGGATATTTATGCCATGGTGAAATATGTGATGAAGTGGAAGCATTACCTAATGGGAAAGGAGACAGTAATCCACATAGATCACCAACAGTTACAATACTTGAAGGCTGAAAGTAAGCTACATCATACCAGGAATTACAAGTGGATGGGGTTTTTACAACAATTTCATTTGGTGATCAAGTATAAGAAGGGAACCAAAAAAAAATTAGTTGACATGCTTTCAAGGCCACCCACATCAAAGATCATAGATTTGGGGACTCTTATGCACATGGAGACATTCACCCATGATGCATACAAAGAGGCATATTCATAAGATGAGGACTTTAAGGAGGTGTATCAACAGTTCCAGAGTCAGAGTCATGTGCATGATGGCAATAACACGGTTGACTACCATCTCTACGAGTTACTCTACAAGATGGATAAGCTATGTATTCCTAAAGTTGAGCAATTTCAACTGATCATAGAGGCTCACACCTCCAAGGTTGTAGGGAACTTTGGTGTAGGGAAGACCGTGGCTAACTTGCAGAGATATGTGTATTGTCCCAAGATGCGAGAGCAGGTAGCTAGGTTCATAAGAGGATGCATGCTTTGTTGTACCAACAAACCTAGCAATAGGAAACAAGGTCTATATCATCCCTTACCTATACCTACTTGTCCTTGGGAAAGCATTTCCATGGACTTTGTGGGAGGTAGACTGACAACTAGGAAGGGACATGACTACCTTTTCTTGGAAGTAGACAGGTTCAAAAAGATGTGTTTTCTAATGCCTTGTAAAAATACCATCAACGAGAAAAAAGCAACGAACTTGTTCTTTGGATAGGTCTGGGTGCACTTTGGGCTACCAAGGAGCATACTTTCAGACAAGGATACAAGATTTCTCAGTGCATTCTGGACTACATTGTGGGAGAATATGGAAACAAAGTTGAAGAGATATACAACATTCCATCCACAAACAAATGGAAAAACAAAGATAGTTAACAAGACTTTGGTGTAGCTTCTGAGGGGATACAACTAGAAGAATCCGAAGACTTGGGATGAAAATCTAGTATATATACAACATTCTTACATCATAACAGTCCACACTTCTACAGGAAAGTCCCCATTTGAGACTTGTTGTGGATATTTTCCACCTTCACCTTTGGATATTGCATATGGGCAACAAGGAGTGAGGGAAGATCTTACAAGAGATGCTTTGAGGGCTAAAAATTTGTATATATAAGATCACGTAGATCCATCTACAGGTATAATAAACATTACAAAAGCCACAAGAGAAGTATAAGGCTAGACATGATCAACACATAACAGAGAAGTCATTCAAGGCAGGACATAAAGTATGACTAGATTTGAACAAGGAGAGGCTGCAGGGGCCTAGTAAGAAAATCAAGGCTTTGAGGTATGGTCCCTTTGAGATACTGGAAAAGGTGGGTGATAATGCCTATCAACTCAGTTTACCACCATATATGCACGTTTACTCAATTGTGAATGTAGATAATTTGAAAGCCTATGAGCCTTCCATGTTAGATCAAGAAGAGGAACATATCCTAACTTATGTGGAGGATTTGGAACCAGATGCTCAGGTAGAGTTGATAGAAGATATAGTTTTGCAGAATAGGTCTTGAACTATAAGACAAGCGCAACATGACCTTTGGCAGATTAGATTGAAGGGATAAATTCCAGGCAAAGCTAAATGGTACACCAATAGACAAAAGGTGGAGGAAAAATTTCCTCACCTCTTTCAGTAGAAGCTTTTGGGGACCAAAATCATCCCAAAATGGGGAGGTGTCACCTGGAGATCATTGTATTGTTTTTCATCCATCTTGATGCATTTGTAGTGGAAAAAGTGGAGGAATCATCTCATGGGACTGTTTTTACCGGCGGGACCCAGTTTGGCAAAGCAAGGTTTGAAACCTTCCAGAAGCGTTTTGAGGCATCAAATGATGTTTTTTGGGGGTAAAAATGCATTTCTTTATAATAACACCATTTCATGCTATTCTACACACAAAGATCTTTTCAACAATGCAAGAAGAGTGTCAATCAGAGTTTGTATGCAAAAGTTATGTCACTTAGGAGTTGACCTTCCTATTTTCACACCTATGGTTCGGGAGGATGCCACATCAGCCCCCATTATTCATGGAAAAGAGGATAGACATGTGATTATGATGTAAAAATACTCTATAAGAGTCTATTTTGTAACTCTATTTAAGAGTTGATGTAGTCAAAATTAACCACTAGTAGGTTATTGTGCTGTGTTATAACCGGACCACTAGGAGGAAGATGCATTCTATTCTTTCGAGAGTATTTTGCTCCATAGTTGAGAAAAGAAACCTAGGAGAGATAGGAGGTAGAGTACAAAGAGATGATATGTGCACTGTAGTAGCCCACAAGCCACATGTATTACTTTTTTGTACATGTATCCATATTTCCAGACAGAGAAAGAGAGCGAAGCTACCTCACCTTCTAGATGGGTTTTGTCTCAAAAGGGTTTCCTAGAGAGCATATCTTGTGTCTTGTGTGTTGTGAGCTTATTTTGTCGTTCTCTAATTTTTTGCATAATTTCCATTCGCATGCATGCACTAATTACAATTAAATCTAAAAATATTAAAGTTCAATAAAACTGTAATACTGTAGAATCTCATATTTTTAATATAATATTATCAGATCTGTTGTGACGAACTATCCAGTGGAATATCCATGACAGTTTACGGATCATCAATCATCCAGATCTTCGCATATGGCACAGAGAAAGATAATCCCTTATCTAGTAAACATAAAATAAAAACTGTATATCAGAAACGATAAAATTAATAGATCAATTTCACTTTGACATATGGAAATATACTTCATTGTACAGAGTGTGAAGATGTAAAAGTGCACAAATGTGCAAGATGCACAATGAAAGCTTACTCCGCACTTCATAATTGTAAGAAAATATATCTTGTATTGGTTATGAAATATAGGTAGCCTTTCAACCTTGGAGATGTCATTGTATCAAGTAATTGGTCTATCGTTTATTCCATAACATCATTTAGTAGAATTCTTATGGACTAAGAATGCAAGGAAAGGTGAAGAATTTTTTCTCGGAGAACTGTGCTCTGAGCTTCGTGACCTAACGCGCGCAGCCTACCGCCCTCGGCCTCCTGGTCAGCGCCCTCGATGGCTTCTCCGGAGTCTTCGCCGGAGGAGTCTGACTTGCTTTAGGCCCAACAACAGGCATTCTCTGCCCTTGTCAGCTCCCTGTCGCCACAACGAGACCGCCCAGCTATCACCAAGTTTGTAAAAAAATTAGAAGGACTTCAGGAGGTTGCTCTGCCTCCTACTGTGCCCAGACTGGCTACCTTAGCTCTGGCTGAAAGAGGTTTGATTGGCCAATTCATTGGCCTTTGGCCCTCACCTAAAACTGTCCAGAGGTGGGTGGAAAGAAACTGGTCGGACAAAACCCAAGGGAAAATTGCCATTAGATTCTGTGGGAAAGGCTTCTTTACCTTTCATTTCGAGACAAAGAATGACAAGGATCTGATCTTTCGCAACGGACCCTACTTTATGGATTCCAGAGGTCTGTACCTAAACAATTGGACACCAGATTTCGATCCAGAACTTGACATCCCTAATGCAGTTCCTGTCTGGGTTCGTCTCCCTCATCTCCCATTACATTGCTGGGGAGATGACTCTGTAAGAGCCATTGGAAACGCAGTTGGCAAGTACATTGACAGAAGCGAACCAAGAGACAACATGCAAGCCTGCGCTCGTATCTGCGTCGAGGTTGATTTGGGCAAAGGACTTCCAGAAGCTATCAAGATCAAAGTCGATGAATGGTCACACATCCAACAGCTCGACTATGAACGGATCCCCTTTAAATGTAAGGTATGTCACGAGTACATTCATTTTGCTAATCGCTGCACTAAGATAATTAATGTGGATAGCAACATTCAAGATCATCAATGGGAAGTGGTTAAAAAAAAAAAATCTGCCCCTAGCATCTCTTTGCCCAATGATTCTGATCCCTCTTCTTTGAATCCCTCTGCCCATATCCCGTCTCCTCCGCCTCCTCCTCCTCATCTTTCTCATTCTCCCGTCCCTGAAAATCCCCCTCATTCCCCTTCATCCACCAACCCTTTCCATATCCTATCCCTCCCTGAAGATGATCCATCCCCCTCGATCCCTACCTCCTCAAATCCCTCTGCCCAACCCTCCTCCCATCCAGACCAGTCCTCCTCCCCTCATATGAGTGCCCATCTCTCATCTAATTCTCTTCCTCCTAGAGTTACCCGCAACAATTCCAAGGACCAGGGCTCCTCCCTTGATGGACAAAAAAAGCCAGGCAGAAAGTCTACAAAACAACATAGGGATGAAAATGCTCAGAAGGACATCGCTCTTGGTCTGCAGCACCCAATAGAATCCTTCATTCAGGCCAATAAAGATCAAGAAGTAGCTAGCAAAGACAAAGGAGGCAGAGCACCTTCTCGAAATGTAGGTTTGAAATGATCAAAATACTCTCATGGAATAGCAGGGGACTTGGGCACCCCTCAAAAATCAATGCTCTAACAGACCTTATAGCGCAGGAGAAACCATCCATTATACTACTTCAGGAAACGAAACAAAGGGAAACAGAAATAAGCCAAACCATTGGCAAGTACAAAAATTACAGAGGAAGCATATGTGAAGCGAGAGGCGCTTCGGGAGGAATTACTACAATCTGGAACCAGAATGACTGACAACGTGAATCTGAGATAGTTGAATAGCACTGGATAAAAACAGTCCTAAAAAATAATAATAGCCAACAGCAGATTGTCATCTTCAACATTTATGTTCCCAATCATTACAGGGATAAAGGAAATTGCTGGGAAACTCTTAGTAACCACATACTAGAAGGAGATAGCAACAATACAATTGTAGGCGGTGATTTCAACTTAATCCTCCATGCAAATGAAAAGTGAGGGGGGAAATTTATGCCAGACCCATTCAGGAATCAAATGGAAAATGTAATGCATATTGGCGAACTCATAGACATAACTCCAAAAAACCGCAAGTTTACATGGAACAATCGAAGACTGGGTAGTCACAATATCATGGAGAGGTTGGATAGATTCTTGGTGAATACTTCTATTTTGTCAACCTTCTCATCTGTCAACTCCGCCATTTTTCCTTTTGCTGCCTCAGACCACTATCCAATTACCCTCGAGTTAAAATCCCACTGCAACCTTGGTCCGCTGCCCTTTAAATTCAACCAGCTTTGGAGCGAACAACAATCAGCTCGAAATATTATTCACCATACTTGGAAGCAACATATTGAGGGCTCCCCAAGCTTCATTTGGGAAAGCAAGCTAAAGAATGTGCAGGCAACGTTAAGGAAATGGGCCAAATCCTGTTACAAAGAGCCAGAGTAGGAAAAGCGTGAGTTAAAAATACAAATCACTGAATTCCAATGCACAATCGAACAAAATGATTACAGCCACAGTAAAAAACTTCAAGAAGAAGAGCTGTACATTAAACTCAGAAAAATTAAAAGGCAGGAGGAGGAAAAATGGTGCACCAAATCACGACAAATATGGTTGGAAAGCGGGGATAAGAACACCTCTTTCTTCCATAAGCAAGCAGCCACCACACAAGCCCGAAACACCATCACTGCTATCTCGGACAGCGCAGGGACAATTCATGTGGAACAAACAGATATTAAAGAAGTTGCTACAGCGCATTTCAAGGACTTGTTAACTGAGGTGCCAGAGGAAGAAACTTATGATGACCTTCTGCAGCATTTGCATCCTAAAATCACAGATGATCTAAATAAAAAATTGACAGCTGAAATAAAAGAGGAAGAAATTGCTGATGCAATCTGGACCCTTCACCCCAACAAGTCTCCTGGTCCGGATGGGTTCCCAATCAGCTTTTATAGGGATTACTGGGAACTGATAAAGAAAGATCTCATAAAATACATCAAGTGGATTAAAAAAAAAGGCAAGATAGGTGGATACACAAATGCTACACATCTGGCTCTCTTTCCGAAGGAGAATCGGCCATCCAACTTTTCTCGCTTCAGGCCCATATCCTTATGCAACTCATCATATAAAATCTTCACTAAAATCATAGCCACTCGGCTAAAACCTCTTCTACCGATGCTGATCTCAGATAATCAAGGAGGCTTTATAGCAAACAGACAAATCTCAGACTCAATTCTTTTAGTCCAAGAGGCCATACACTCCAGTCAAGCAAGGAATGAGAAAGGCTTCATATTAAAACTAGATCTTGCCAACGCCTTTGATAGGGTAAGGCATTCTTTTTTATTTGCAGTTCTCCAAAAGATGGGCTTCTCACCTCTCTTCATCAATGTCATCAGAAGCTGCATCTCCGGGCCCTGGATCGCCCCCCTCATTAATGGAAGACCTGGTCCTTCCTTCCAATCCTCAAGAGGATTAAGGCAAGGTTGCCCCTTATCCCCCTATCTATTCATCCTTATGGCAGAATATTTTAGCAGTGCCCTCGATCAAAAGAGGCAATCAGGCCTCATTACGGGTATCAAGTTCGAAGATGGCATAAAAAATATAAACCATTCCCAATTTGCTGACGACACCCTATTGCTAGGGGGGGCGTCCACCATTATTGCAAGAAGATTTAAGTCCCTGCTTGACAAGTTCATGAGATACTTTGGTGGTAAAATAAACTTCCTTAAGAGCTGCATTTACGGTTGGAATGTCTCTGCACAAACGATCCATAACATTGCTAACACTTTTGGTGTCCCCTGCAAGTTAGATTGGGACAACTTCAATTATCTGGGAATGCTGGTAACTTCAGGGAAAACAAAGACTGGAGTCTGGGACTTAATGCTGGATAAAATGAAAAAGAAAATTCAGATATGGGGAACTTCGTGGCTCAATCCAGCTGGGCGACAGGTTCTCCTAAAATCAGGGCTCTCCTCCCTTCCTTTATACCAGTTCTCTCTTGCCCATGCGCCAGCTTCGTTTCATCAAAAAATGGATAGCATCCTCCGATACTTCCTCTGGCAAGGAGGCAAGAATGAAAAGAAAAAATTCAATTTAGTAAACTGGAAACAGGTTATTCAAAGTCCTGAGAATGGTGGTCTGGGCATCAGGTCCCCATCTATTATGAATTTAGCATTCGGTGGGAAGCTGATATGGAGACTTATGGACAATCAACCAGCATGGTGGAAAAACGTCCTAGAAGCAAAATATCTCAGCCAGCCAAGATCGCAAATCCTCAATGCTGATATCCCTAATAGATATTGTACAAAGATATGGAAATTCTGCAAAAAAGACATACTTTTCATGGCGCAAAACGTCTCAAAAGTGCCAAAAGGAGGCGAATCTGTGAATATAGGTTCGGACAAAATCATGGGGAATCCTCCCATAAACAACCTCACAGGTTCCGACCCTATTCTGCGTTACCTTCACAGCAAAGGCATAACTAAACTTAGTCAAATCTCCCAATGGAACGATTCAACTAATGCTTGGATTCAATGGGCATTTCCACCCATACCTCATCACCTCAACGATAGCTTTGACTCTCTCTGCAGCAGTCTTCACAGTATAGCTCCCACCATCAAAGGCGCAAAGGATGAGTTTCGCTGGGACCCTTCAGGAACAAATTACTCCATCAAAGCAGGTTACAGCTACCTGAGCAGCAAAGCATATCCCACCGTAGTCTGGGCTCAGAGGAAGATCCTAAAAAAGGCTGAAGCAATCCCAAAGATCAAATTCTTTATGTGGACTCTTCTCCATGGAAAAATTTTAACTGCTGAGAACCTCAGGAAGAGAGGATTCTTCGGGCCCTCCAGGTGCCCCAATTGTCAAACGGCGGAGGAATCCCTTCAGCATCTGTTTATATCTTGCCCCTTTGCTGCCCATTGTTGGAACAACATAACACCTTCTGTCCCCTCCATCTGGAATCCACAGCAATCTATCATTGAAATTTTAAACAATTGGAGAAGGAGCTATCCCTGGCAAACAGAAAATCAAAACCCAGCCAGAAGACTGTGGAACGCCATCCCGTTTGCTCTTTTGTGGCGCATCTGGATCGCCCGAAACAGTTCGATATTTCGAGATAAAGCCACCACAACCAATCACGTCATTCTCAAAGCCACCAGTCTTGCAATGGAAACAATAGCAGTCAAGCTAACTCAGCGAATTGATCCCGACAGGTTATGGACAGAGGAGAGAAGTTTCATTTCGAATTTAATAGAAAGGTCCAGCATCATCCCAGCAACTAAGATCCGTAAACCCCCTGGCAAATCAAACAATATCGAATGGAAAATCCGCCTTTCAAAAGAGGAATTCGGTAAATGGCTTCTGGCAAAGAATACTTATTCATTATTCTTCGACGGAGCGTCCAAGTCCAATCCCGGTGCTGCGGGCGCAGGGGGCGTTATTCTGGCTCCTTCAGGTGCAATGGTGTCCTCTTTCGAATGGGGTTTGGGGAGTTTGAGCAACAATCGAGCTGAAGCATTGGCACTGTTTCAAGGCCTCTTGCAGCTTCAGAACCAAGGGATTAATAAAGCTCTTGTCTTCGGCGACTCAACTATAATCGTCAGTTTAATGAACAGCAACAGACATGCATCCAACCTCTTCCTTCATCAAATCATAAGTCGCTGCAAAACTATGCTGTCTCAGAACTTGAAGTGCCAATTTTTTCATGTCCTTCGATCCAGCAACCAGGAAGCGGACAAGCGAGCCAGCCACGCCTGTTCACGAGAAAAAGGAAGCCTATTATGCAATCAAGCGAGTCTGCTTCAATTCATCCCTTGATAGCGCCATTTTGTCAAGGAGCAATCTACTCAAATGTATTTCCCAGCAGAATTTGTGAACTCACAGCCAATCAGAGACCTCAGCTGATTACTCTAAATGTACAGCAAAACCAGTTTTCTTCTGTCCCAATTTATAAGAATCTACACTTGTTTTAGAACTTTACAAGCAAGCAGCAAAGGAACCCATGTGAACTGCCACAATGAAATCCAGAATCTAGTTACATCCGTAACTCCATCTATTGTAAAATCGGAGCTTAGACTCCCCCATCTTTTTTGAATATAACAAGCATCCGATTTCGTTAAAAAAAAAAAAAAAAAAAAAAAAAAAAAAAAAAAAAAAAAAAAAAAAAATAAAAAAAAAATCATTTAGTAGAATTATTGATTAGAAAATGATTTTCTTGAGGATACATTGCTAATTACAATTTTGATTCGTAGGCAATATTTGCTGAAAATTACATAAGCCTTGAACTTGGAAACTATTCTTAATTCAAAAAATTAAAAGCACTAAATACACTTATACAATCAAGATTAGAAAAATACTCAACAATAATGCGTGTGGATATGGCTCTTCATTAACTGCTTCAATACTATGTAAAATGTTTCTCTTTTGTACTATTTATTTCAGAAGTTCATAATGCCACTCTATATTTTCCCTTTTTCCTCTACACTTCAGTGTTCCCCATAATGAAATTGATTCAATACTAAAGACATAATAGGAGATTAAAACACCTAACATATTTATCGTGTTGAAAATAATTAAATGAAAATAAATAATATCTAAACATGGCGGAAAATACTTCTAAGTCTAAATTTTTATATTCACAAAGAATGATGATATAATATAAATACATCAAGTTATGTCTCAAGATAGTTAGTCTATCTTGGACATGCAATCTCTTGGTTGAGTGAATATCTCAGCCACACACTAATCTAGGAGGCTAAATAGTTGGAGAGAATCTCTCAACCAACTAGACCTCAACAAACTCCCAAGTATTAGGAACAAACTCATTCTAGAATTGATGAGCATATCAACGACAAGTAGGAATTATATTTTTTAAGTTTCATAATTTTATTATTTTGGACTTATTGATTGTGAGTATGAGGCTAACATTCCTCCCGTCAATCATAAGTCCATAGTAAGAACTGTGTACCATCTCCAAGTCTTCATGCTGAAATTGCTGAGTTGAGCCTTAATGAAAAAATGCTTGAAAAACCGCTAAAATTGGATGCCAAAAACTCCAATATGAAGAGAGGGAACCAAGAGAAGTGAATCAACTGCAAGTTTGACACATTACTGAAAATGCTTGACATCTCAATCTAATGCCAAGTTATAATGGAAAAAGGATGTATCTATCCTTTGTTGGGTCCAATGACCATCCAAGTGAACAAAAATGCCCACATTTTCTCTCAATCAACATCTTGATTGCTTGTTCACTGACAAATTTTGATTCCTGCTAGAAAATTGTGTTGTTGTCGAAAATTTCAGTCTCACAACCATTATCATCTTATCCCCCCTTTGTCAATTGAAAGGAGAGACCATAACCATCTGCATTTGTTTTGAATTCCCCCATCGCCCCTTTAGATGTAGGAGAGTTTCTCTTTTTAATTTTGTTTAATTCTTCAAGAAACTTTATCTTTACCTTTTTCTTGAGTAGATTGTAGGACTTATGCAACTTATTTACTTCTAGATTCCATCTCTAAGGGTTTATCCATCCATAATTAAACTCCATTTTAGTCTTCTTCCACAATCGACATTTCTCTGATAGATGATTTGTCTTCCCATAATGAAAACAAGGATGGAGGTCCAAACATTTACTCTCCATATGACCATTTATTTTACAATGGTTACTCTTAACAAGTTTTTGGGTATTTTCTAGAAAACCCACACTTACAAACTGAATTAGTTTTGAGAAATATGGAACATAAAATTGTTTTCTTTGTTGTATCCCAAGCCATGTAGATCTTTGTTGAATGAAATTTCTTTCCAAGGTCTGATCACCATCTTGGAAATACCATTTTCTTGTTGTTCTTCACACTTGCTACTGCTGCTGATATTATGTGCTTGGAACATAAAGTCATTTGTATCACACTGAGCATCTATTAACAATTCATCTATATCGCATGCAGCATCAAACTTTTCAATTAGATCTGCAGTACAACTAGTTGTATCATTTTCATTTAGTAGCACAACTTGCTGGATGAGATCATTTGTGTCACAACTTTCATCAACCTAGTGGATTAGATCATTCATGTCACAACTTTCATTAACACGCTGAATGAGGTCATTGTTTCACAAATTGCATTTGTTATTTGGATGATTTCTTCTGTGTCACAAACTGCATCTATGTTTTCTGTACATATTGCATCAAGTAGATCTTATTTTTACCTCAATTTTATCTAAAGTGCATTAATGAGTTGTTCTTTCATATCTACTTCAGTTTGAATATATTTTGTTGCTTCTAATGTGCCAGTCATTTGATTAATTATGTTTTGATTTTTCTTTAACTTCCACTCAAGTACTTCAATTTTGTTGTTCAATTCATGATTGCACTCTTGCAATTCTTTAATTTCCAGCTCTGCACTTTGAAGATGTTTTCCTCCTTTACCCATTTTGGTCTTTAACATGCTCTCTTGTACTCGCTCACTTGATTATCACATTATCTTAAGTTTATGTCACCTTAAAGTGTAACACCGATAATACATCCCAAAGTCTGATTATAATATTGAATTTAATGATTCAAATCATCCTCTCTCAAAGTAAAAAATTACTTTAAATTACAATAATAACCTTCCCTTAAAAAAAATTCACTTAATATCACTCCATATTAAAAATCACTCCAAAATTACAAAAATTACACCTTATTACTCCAGAGAAATTATACCCTTATTACTCCACTATTACACACCTCAATTTTCCCTTATCCCACACTTTTTACTCTCAAACATTATTTAAAAAAAAGTCCCCTTATCACTCCAATGTGCTTCAAATCTCCTAAAATACAAGTCAAAGTACCTTTTTTAATATGCTCCTCCAAATATTCTTTTTATAATCTTTAACTTTAAAAGTACTTTATAAAAAATTATGCCACTTTATTTGTTTGCATATGAAATGTTATAACAAAGAATTTCTTAGGTTAAGAAACATACTCCATTAAAAGTGGATCAAAAAATGTTTGACTTTGGATATTTGATCTTTGTGATGGAGGAGAGAGATCAATTGGTTGAAGGAGAGTGTCCACTTGAAAATGTGAATTGACACGACAATGATTATTAAAAAGAAATAATACCTTTCCAACGTTATTTACAGGTTCCACCAGGCAATTTCAACAATCCAATGGTCCGATGCTCTGTGGAAATTCCTTTTGTTCATGGCTTACGCTTCTCTTTTTCTGTAATGTTGCAGAACTTGGAAATTTTCTACGGTACTCAAGATTAAAGTTTGTTGTTATTAGTATTCATTTTGAAGATTCAAATTGATGTCAGTAACTGTGCCTCATCAGATTTAATATGCTCGACATCTCCACAATCAAGAGCACGTCCATACAATATTTAGAAGCTTCTCTTAGGATCAATCTTCCCTTGACCATTATAAGTACCTACAATCATTGCTCTTATTTGAAGAAAATATATTCTAATCATCCATAAAAATAGATTAGCATACTGGTTGTTCATTGTTGTCGTTCTCATTCTCAACAGATCATTGAAATTGATACTCCCTTCTAACCAAATACAAATTTTTGTGGGTTTTTGATAAAATTTGTGGGCTCATAAACTAAGAATCTTTTGTTTAATTAACCAAAGATTGAAGGGGAGAGAAGACTCGCAGATGCATTTCTTTAAGGGATTCTGTTGATGGAGTGGATCCTATGTAGTTCTTTTCCAACATGATTCTTTCAATGAAGAATCGAACACTCCTTCAATGAAACACACTCTGGTCAGAATGTTAGGCCCCTATAATAGTAGTGATTCCCCCATTACTATTTTCATTGTATCCCTTATTGTTGTTATTGTGTCCCTATTGTCCCCATATTGTTATTAGTATGCCCCATAGAAACCCACTATTGTTATTTTTGTGCCCTTATGTTATTACTGTTATGTCGGCTTGATTATATTATGACCCCTTAGACACCTATATATAGAAGGGAGGTTTAGTCAAATGTATCATCCAAGAATTGTTCATTTGTGTAATGTAAAGGAGGTTTTCCCCTCGAGGAGGCTGAATTATAAGGCGTTGATCTATCTTTTTATCTTTTTGTGAGCTGGTTTCCTAACATTTGGTATCAGAGCTTTGGATTCTAGGGTTTCACCGCTTCAAATAGGTCATCGTGGCATTTTCACTATAACATTTTTTTTGCGACGTTTCAGAAGCAGAAAAAAAAACCTGTTTGAGACGAAATCACGTTGAACCTTAGATCCAAATTTCAGAGCTTGTCTCGCTGTATTTTCAGAGATATGATTTGACGAAGTTAGGGTTGTTCCAGGCTCTAGAATTTAAAATAAAACAGGTCATCATCGGATTTTCGATATAACTCTTTCGCTACGAAGTTTCAGAAGCTAAAACAAAAACCCATTTGAGAAGAAAGCATTTTGAACATTGGCTTTGAATTTCAGATCTTGTCTTGCTATATTTTCGGAGATATAGTTTCATGAAGTTAGGGTTTTTACAAACCCCCGAATTACATTCCAAATAGGTCACCTAGGGAAAATCGCCATAACTTTGGTTTTGAGCATCAAATTGAAATTTAGTAAGAAGCTTCAGAAATAAGACGACTTGTAGTTTTCTGTGTATCAGTTTCAGGTACTAAGGTCGAAACAGTGACACGTGGCACATCATACAAGTTCGCTCTACTGAACTACTCTATAATTAGGTCACCATGGGATATGTAGCATAACTCTTCCTTGGAGAATCAAATCTTGATCAGACTTGTGGGGTTAGAAAGAGGACTTAGAAGGCTACTACAGGACAAAATTCAGATATTTGAGATCCACAGTTACAAAGACACAACAAATTCGATATCAAGCTCTTACAAAGTGAAAAAAATTTGTGTAGTTTTTTAAAATTTTGCATAAGATTGGTTTGAAAAATTAGTTTGAAGGAATTCAAAGGGAATAGTGAAGAAGTATTAACATTAATTAATGCCCCGAAGAAAGAAAATGGAAACAACTAGTAAGCAACCTGAAAGCTCTAGCATGACTCATGAAGAAGAGGAAGAAATGTAACATGATATATCAAAATTACAAGACCAAGTAAAACAAATTTCATTCTCACTAAAGGTAAATGAAGCCAAGATGAATGGCGTGGAAACTAATATGAATGACATGCATGTTAAGATGGAAGCTTAGATGGATGGCATGGAAGTTAAGATGAATGGCATGTACGATAAGATGGAAGAATTGAAGATAAATTTGAATAAGTTGCTACAAAAAATGGTCACTAATGGTGAAAGGGTAGTAAAGGAAACTCATGATGAGAACAAAAGAAATATTAATCATGATTTCACAGACTCTAATGTTGGATTCAAGACCCACCATGTTCCAAAAATTGATATGAGGAAGTTTGATGGCAGGATCTCAGAACATGGATGCTACAGATGAAGCAATTTTTTGATATCCATAATGTGCAAAACACACAAAAGGTACGTATTGCAACATTATATTTGGAATCAAATCAGTTTGTATGGTATCGATGGCTTTGCTCTCATAAACAAATTGTCACTTGGGCAATTTTTACAGAAGAATTGTTAGCACATTATGAGGATACAAAAAGCAACACCTTTTTTAGCCAGTTGATAAATCTCAAACAAAAGGGTTCAATGATGGAGCACATTGAGGACTTCCAAAAATTGAACATAAGGGTAAAAGATATTCCATAGGAGCATAGGATTGTGTGTTCATAGGGAATTTAAAGGATAATATCCAACATGATGTTCGCCTTTGGGAACCTGATTCATTAGAGAAGGCATTCAGGTTAGCAAGAAAAATGGAAAGCAAAATTATGGCAACCAAGAAGCATGCCACTCACAACTATAAAGACGGAAGTGTTGTTGCCCCTAGTCTTCCACAACCTATAAGGTTGACACCACAACAATTGGAAGAAAAAAGAGCAAAAGGCTTTTGTTACAGTTGTGATAGCAAATACACTAAGGATCATAAGTGTGCTGAGAAGAAATTATTCTACATAGATTGTGAAGAGGAAGAAGAAAAGGAGCAAGAAAGGTCAAAAGAAGAGGATATACTCCAGGAACAAAGGCTAGATGAAGAACAAATGAATCCGACCATATCTTGTAATGCATTGGTGGGAATTACCACTCCTCCATCAAGATAGAAGGACAAATCAAGAAGAAAAAGGTAATAGTGTTGATTGATTCAGGAAGTACCCACAATTTATTCATTGTAAGGTAGCAAAAGAATTGAATTGCTTCCTATATCTAGCACCAGAGTTTCAAGTGATGATGCAAGTGGAGGAACCATAAATTTCTCTGGGAAGTGCCATAATATCAAGCTATCCATGGGAATATGTATTGACTAGCCCAATGCTTTCCATTCCAATGGGTGGTGCTGATGTTGTACTAGGAGTCCAATGGCTACAATCCTTGGGTACATTAGCTTTTAATTTTCAATAACTTTTCATCAAATTTTTTCTACGGAAGGAAAGGAAGTTGAATTAAGGGGTATTGCAGGGAAACCAGGAAAGGTAATAAGCTCTAATGGTATGAAAAAGCTTCTAAAAAAGGAGCAAAGAGGTGTAATTGCACAATTATGCTCGCTAGATGTTTCCACATCAGAATCATCTATTTCTCCAGATCTCCAAAAAGTCCTGGACAATCATTCCAAGGTATTTGAGACTCCCAAAGGTCTCCCACCTATGCGTGATCATGATCATGCTATTCATCTGATTCAGGAAGTGTTCCTCCGAACATCAGGCCGTACAGATATCCCTATGTCCAAAAGAGTGAGATTGAACGTATGGTTGCAGAAATGCTAGAGGCTGGTATAATTCAACCGAGTCAAAGTTCTTTCTCTGCTTTAGTAGTATTGGTGCACAAGAAGGATGGATCATGGCGCATGTGTCCGGATTATAGGGAGCTCAACAAGCTCACTATTAAAGATAAGCTTCCCATTCCTGTCATTGATGAATTACTGATGAATTGCATGGATCAATTTACTTCACCAAGTTGGATCTTCATTCAAGATATCATCAAATCAAAATGAAGACTGAAAAAATTCCGAAAATAACATTTAGAACTCATGAGGGTCATTATGAATTTTTGGTCATGCCTTTTGGCCTTACCCATGCACCTTCAACATTTCAAGGTTTGATGAATTCAATTTTCAAACAATTCCTTAGAAAATTTGTGTTAGTATTTTTTGATGATATACTAATCTACAACAAGTCTTGGAAGGATCATGTTGAACATGTTGACAGGGTGCTAAACTATTGGAGGAGAAACAATTATATGCAAAAAGATCCAAATGTTTCTTTGGAGTACAAGAGGTGGAATATCTGGGTCATATGTATCTCATGAAGGAGTTAAGGTAGACCCTAGCAAAATTAAAGCCATTAAGGAATGGAAAATCCCCACATCCATAAAGCATCTATGAGGATTTCTTGGGTTGACAGGGTATTATTGCAAGTTTGTTAAGAATTATGGGAGAATAGCAGCACCTCTAACAACATTATTGAAGAAAGATGCATTTTCATGGACTCCAGAAGCAATAAAGGCCTTCAAAAATATTAAAGAGGCAATGCGCCAAGCACTAGTCTTAGCTACGTTGGACTTCACAAAAACCTTTATTGTGGAATGTGATGCTTCAGGAAATGGAATTGGTGCGGTTTTAATGCAAGATGAAAGACCCATTGCTTTCGAAAGTCATCCAATCAAGGGAAAGTATTTACACAAAGATATTTATGAGAAGGAAATGTTGGCAATACTACATGCACTTAAGAAATGGTGACCCTACCTAATGGGAAGACGCTTCAAGGTAAAAACAAATCATGATAGTTTTAAATACTTTTTAGAACAAAGATTATCCTCTGAAGAGCAACAAAAATGGGTCAGAAATATGTTGGGTTATGACTGTGAAATCATCTACAAAAAAGGGAAACAAAATGTTGTGGCTGAAGCAGTCTCAAGAAAGGATGAGGATGTGGAAGCATTGTTGTGCGCAATTTCTATTATCCAACCAGATTGGATAAATGAAGCAAGGGAGGAATGGAAGAATGACGAAGAAGCGTGGGCACTCATTCGAAAGATACAACAAGATCCTAGTACATCTGATACATTTAGCTGGAAAAATGATTGGTTATGGTACAAAGATCGCTTATACCTATGTAAGAATTCCCAACTCAAACAAAATATTCTTATGGAATTGCACACTTCTCCCTTAGGAGGGCAGTTAGGATTTTTAAAAACTTACCATAGGGTTAAGAAGGAATTTTTCTGGGATGGGCTTAAATCGGATATTCAAAAGTTTGTGGCAGAATGTTTGGTTTGCCAACAAAATAAAGTTGAAGCAATTAATACCCCAAGTTTATTACAACCTTTATCCATTGCAAGCCAACGTTGCGAGGAGGTTCAATGGATTTTATCACAGGTTTACCCAAGCCTAAGGGAAAGAGTGTCATCATGGTGGTGGCTGACAGGCTTACCAACTATGCACATTTTTGTGCATTATCACATCCATTTAAATCCAGTACAGTTTCTACTGCATTTATGGAAACAATTCATTAGCTACATGGAAATCCAAAGATTATTGTACGCGATAGAGATTCCATTTTCACTGGAAATTTTTGGACAAAATTATTTTCTTGTCTCGGTACTCAGTTAGCTCATAGCTCATCTTATCATCCTCAATATGATGGGAAAACTGAGATAGTAAGCAAATGTTTGGAAGGATATCTTTGTTGCTTTGTATCTAATAAATAGACACAATGGGTCAAATGGTTGCCTCTAGTTGAATGGTGGTATAACACTTCCTTCCATACTGCAACAAGAATGGCCCCATTTATGGAACTTTATAGATATCATCCACCATCCATCACATCATATTTAAGAGAAAATTCTAAGGTTCAAGCAGTGGAACATCACATCGAGCATCAACAACAAGTTCTCCAACTCTTAAAGGATAACCTCACGTTGGCGCTGTATAGAATGAAACAACAAACAGATCAACATCGCAGTGAAAGAAAGTTTTGATGTCGGTGATTGGGTATTCCTATGGCTACAACCATATAAACAAATTTCCCTCAAGAAAGCTAATAAGGATAATAAATTATCACCAAAGTATTATGTTCCATACAAGGTGTTAGAAAAGATTGGTACTATGACATACAAATTGGAGCTTCTTGCAGCTTCCCGAGAACACCCAGTTTTCCATGTTTGATGTTTAAAGAAGGTTATAGGTGACAAGCTCCTAGTTCAAAAAGTATTGCTAGAACTTGACAACGAAGGAAAAATCATATTGGAACTCGAAGCAGTCACAGAAACAAGAACTCGAAAACTACGAAATCGATCAATTTTGGAGTATCTCATCAACTGGAAGAACCTATCTATTGAAGACTCAACATGGGAGGATGAGAATTTTATACAGAAGCATCCAAAACTACTCAAGTGTTGAGGACAACGCTTTTTGGAAGGAGAGGGGTATGTTAGGCCCCTATAATAGTAGTGATTCCCCCATTACTATTGTCATTGTATCCCTTATTGTTATTATTGTGCCCCTATTGTCCCCATATTATTATTAGTATGCCCCATAGAAACCCACTATTGTTATTTTTGTGCCCTTATGACCCCTTAGGCTCCTATATATAGAAGGGAGGTTTATTCATTTGTATCATCCAAGAATTGTTCATTTGTGTAATGTAAAGGAGGTTTCCCCCTCGAAGTGGTTGAATTCTAAGGCGTTGATCTATCTTTTTATCTTTTTGTGAGCTGGTTTCCTAGCACAGAAGATTCACACATATCTGGCCACTGATCTGGGTTCATGCAACTGATCTATGCACACTGCTTCCTTAGTGTGTTGCTCACAACTAAAAGCAATTGAAAATCCTTTGCGTGACAAAAATGGTCTACGTAAATTGTGTTTTTGCTACAACTTTAAGAGTGGACTACATCTGGTTTTCTCTAAATGGAGTCTCCGCTACAACTGGCGCTGAGGCTTCTACGACTTAATGATCACAAACATATTCAACGATTCTGTTCACATAACTTTACACCATGCAGATATAAATCTTTCTCTAGAAAAATGGGGCTTCCAATTGTTTCACGAGAGTGATCACTCAAGCTCCAGCTTGTCTCTTCTACAACGATTAACAACACCGACCTCTACAGAACAACATTTACTAATTTTCATGCAACTCTTGGCTTCAAATACGATTTCCATCACACTAGATCTGTCCTACAACATGATGCACAACAACATAGCACAACTCAATGCACATGTTTCAGTTTTTCTCCATCATTGGTGACAACTCTTGGACAATGCACTTCACAATAATAATGCAACTACTCTCCAGCACTCGACCAACTATATAGGTGTCAATTTTTGTGCCACACACCTCCCTCACTAGGACTCTTCCAGACAATGACATATTATGCAGTCCCGCAGTCCCTCCAAACATAGTTCGGTAGGATTATTTGATGGGTATATTTAATGAAGGCAGTGATCACCATAATAAAGGAAACTCTTTTACTAAAATATAACAAACCTCAGGCAACTCCTTTTCTTACCCTGAAATTCACCAGTCTTGTTGTGCAACAATTTCTTTGTAGCGACTTCTTCCAATAGATCCTCCACATGGATTTTCTCTCTTAACAACACTACAACAACACAACAATGATTTGCACCTTCTGATGTGAAAATCATCGTACCATACCATCGCTTCACCAGAACATCGTTTTGCAAAGGCTCAACAATTATATCCATATAAGCTTAGGTGATTTCAACAACATCAACCATTCACGATGTTTATATAACACGACTCATCACTCCAGACTGCACACTTCCACGCGGTTGCAATTCGACAAATCCTCTCTTCCATGGATCCTTGCTCACCAGGCTACAATATTTTCTTTGCATTTTACAATGTCGACCTCTAGTAACAGTTTCCACCTACACGACTTCTTTTCCGTTCAGAAAGCACGTACTCCGTTTGCAGACTGTGTCTCTTTTGCAACAACCTCCAATCCAACAATTTGCTCCAATGATCTATTCCAGTGATTTCACCATTCTCAATGTAGTCCTTTTATGCATATTGTTCGTTATTCCATCTTGCAATAACAATCATCTTCTCCAACTCACGGAACTTAAATCACAATGATTTCTCTGATCAATATTACCAAATCAACAACTATCCTCTCACATAGATGCAGAGATTTCACTAACAAACCTACAGTGACGCTCTTACTCACCGAATCACAACAAAAATCTTTCCACTATGATACCAATTGAAAATAATTAAATGAAAATAAATAATATTTAAACATGGCGGAAAAGGATTAGCCTAAATTGTATATTCACAAAGAATGATGATACAATATAAATACATCAAGCTATGTCTCAAGATAGTTAGTATATCTTGGACATGCAATCTCTTGGTTGAGGGAATATCTCAGTCACACTGATCTAGGAGGCTAACTAGTTGGAGAGAATCTCTCAGCCAACTAGACCTCAACAAACTCCCAAGTATTAGGAACATAATCATTCTAGAATTGATGAGCACACCAAAGACAAGTAGGAATTATATTTTCCAAGTTTCATAATTTTATTATTTTGGACTTATTGATTGTGAGTATGAGGCTAACCGTGTTAGAATTTTATTCTTGAGAGATGTATGCTTGAGATCTAAAACTGTTGTCAAATGTTCATTTTTGTTTTAATCAATAACACAACATTAGATATACTAAAAAGGCTCAAAGCATATGTTTGAAAAATTATACAAAATATTATCACAAAATTGGTATATACTCAGATTTGTGCTTGAGAAGCATTGAAGAGTAAGAAATATAGTTACAGTAACAATGACTGTATTCAGATTCAAATGCCAATCATCATAGTTATAATCGGTTAAGTCCTTATAATACTAGTGTAGCCTCCATATTGTTATTTTTGTGTCCCGTAGAACCCCCATATTGTTATTTTTGTGCCCCATAGAAATCAACTATTGTTATTATTGAACCCTTACAATATTATTGTTATCTAGGCCCTAATTATGTTTGACCCTTTAGACTCCTATATATACCAAGGATGTCTTGTCATTTGGATGATCCAAGAATTGTTCATTTATGTGATGTAAAAGGAGGTTTCTCCCTTAAAGAGGCTTATTTTCAAGTCATTAATCTATCTTTTCTTCTGTTTTTGTGATATGGTTACATAACATTTGGTATTAGAGCTTTGGATCCTAGGGTTTTGCTGCTTCAAACAGGTCAACCTGAAATTTTCGCTATAGTTTTTTTTGCGAGGCTTAAGAAGCTGAAATTTCTACCACGTAGAAGTAAAATCTTTATGAACATCTGGATGAAATTTTAGACATTGGTTCACTATATTTTCGGAAATATTTTCTGAGGAAGTTAGGGTTTCTACATGCTCCAAAATTTAGTCACAAACAGGTGTTCTAGTGAAAATCGTCATAACTTTCTCTTTAAGAATTAGAATTGAATTTTGTAAAAAATGACTAAAATTACAAGGAATTTAATTTCTTGGGTGATATTTTCAGTGCAGAAAGTTAAAATAGTGACACATGGCATTCGATACTAGTTTTCTCTACTAAACCAATCCATAATTAGGTCATTGTGGGAGAAATGACATAACTTTACCTTGAAGAAACCAATATTGGTCTTGCTGTACCTGTTTCCCGTAGGTAGTCCTTGGCTGCAAATACTATGCCAAGAAACCAACTTAACCAGCCTTTAGGTTCAAGCTAGCCCTTGAACCATAGGGGGCTCCCTCAGTTGTTACGAGGCATTGTTTAACATTGTTCACCTATCACTGAACAACAACCTTTGAAGCACAATGGTCAGATTTATGGTTTTAATTGGGGGTGGCTGGCAATCAATGATAATCCCTAATCATGAGTAAAGTCCTCTCTCATAGGGTCCCTTTTGAAAGTGTCAGCTTCCATCTTGACATAATGAATTATATTTTTCAAGAATTATGGTAGAAGAATGCAAGGGGATTCATAATAATTGAGCAGTCAAACTGACTACTTAACAACTAGGGAAATTTAGATGCGTGTAGAAGATTTCTACAACACAACAAAAACATATTTAAAGGTAACAGAAGGCCAAAGTGAAACCGATTCCTAGAGGAGCTCTTTGAGACAAATAATCTAATAAGCTCATCTCTTTTAATGGCTATCATAAAACATAAAGCAAAAACCAGTCAAAGAGGAGTTATCTTGGACAAATAGTCCAATAAGCTGATCTCTTTCTAAAGGTTATGATTTTGCAGGGAATTTCAGAGAGATTAAGGCTTAATCTATCTTACCCGGACCTTCCTACATTTGTTTTGAACATATGTAGAAACAAGTTATGAAAATACCAGAACTACATACGAGAAACACAAAATTCTATCATAACTGGAGTCAGAAGGCTTTCATTAGAATTCTACAAGAGAAGCTATTACATAGTTTAAGAGCCTTGGCATCAAAAGCCAACACTGTTTATTACAAATGAAATAATATATATAGAAAATATCTCTCATAACTGTTACAATAATTATGGAATACAATCCTGAATAGTATACTAAAAATAAAACACTCTCTCTAAATTATCTGTTGGAAACTTTGAACTGCTTGCAAGTATCTTACCTTGAGATTTGGAATTGGTTGAATGAATGCTAATAATCTGCAACATAATCCTCAATCTGCCGATCCTCTACTGCTAGTTGTTTTAAACTGATCTTCATTTCCTTGAGGTCTGGGAAAAGGTTGAAACTGTTTTCCCATAATCTGCTAACTGTCCCTTTAAACGTGATTGGTCTGCCATCTGCCCTTTTGAATTCTATTTTTGTCATTTTATTATTTTCATCATCTTTTATTTTATCACAAATATTTGAGGAATATAAAATTTTCAAATATTTGATTAAACTCTTAAATGAATTTCAGGATTTAGAATTTCAATATATTTATTTAAATGATTTGATAAACCATCTAGTTTTCCAAATCCGTGTATTGTTTTCCGTTTCCATGGATTCACAAAACCATGTGTAATTTTAAAAATCTATGGCTTGTTTCTCTTTTTCACCTTTATTTGTAAATTCATTTCATGCCTTGTAAATTCCTTTTACCCTTGTAGAATACCTTGATGGTTTTGCAAAACCATGTGTTGATTAGTGTGGTTGGTAGAGTATTTTCACTTTACTTTGTTACTTTCACCTGCAACATGATTTTACACCTGTAAATTGATTTCACCATGTTTCTTTTACCTTAATGCATCTACATGGATGCCATTTTTGGTCACCTGTACATTAATTTCATATTTACATGAATGCCATCTTTGGTCACCTTTACATTAATTTCATATGAAATTTTCCCTTTTATGCTCTGATAAATTCATGGCATCAGTGAATTTCATCTTAATGCATTTACATGAATGCCATATTTGGTCACCTGTACATTAATTTCATATTTACATGAATGCAATCTTTGGTCACCTGTACATTAATTTCATATGAAATTTTCCCTTTTATTTTCTTTGATAAATTCATGGCATCAGTGAACACTGAATTTCATTTTATGTGTGGCTATAAAATCATTTTACACTTATTTCATTTCACCAACTTGGTATTCAATATATAAATTCCTTTCACCTTATCTTTGCATTCGACCTCCCATCCACATAGCATTTATTTCATAATCGTATCAAATTCCATTCCTGCCACATTTATAAAAGTCAAAACAATATAGTTCATGGTTTTCGGAGGGGGTAGTGGTAAGTGGTTTAGTAAGGGGGCTGCGAAATTACAAGGCGGTGACATGTAGGTTTGGGGCTCTGCCATTAAAACTGCTTTTTGGACCCCCCTCTTAATTAAATGTCGGAAGAGATGGGGGTCTGAAAAGTATTTTTAACCCTTGGATTAATGTGCCCATATCTCGAGGCATAGGAAAAAGGAGGGTTTTAAAACGTACGAGTGCGGGGCGGGCCATAAGTTTACCTTTTCACTTGGTTTGCAATTAGGATCGAATTTTTATAATATAATTTTAATTTAAAGTAAATATCTCAATAAAAATATATAATTATATTTTTATAAAAATAATATTTTTTAAATTAAAATTAATATATAGAAAAAGAATAAACCATTCAAAAGCATAATAATTATATCTCTCGGCATTTAGCCCAAAAGGAAAGTGGCAATTGCTCACTATTTTTTTTTTTATTTTTATTATTTTTATTATATTTTTAATTTCAGTGTGCAAATATGTTACAATAGGTTAATTGGTGGGGTTGGAAAGAAGAGATATAGGACTACCAAATATTGCAATTTCAAACCTTGAGAGGCCAAAATCACATAGATACAACAATTTCAAGGTCAACCTCATCAAAAAGCTCAAAATCAAGCTCTAAAAGTTGTGTATTTTTAAATTTTCATAACTTTTGTTTGAAAAACTAGTTTTAAGTGATTCAAAATGCACACAAAGCATATATAACATTAATTGGTTCCAAAATTACTCACAAACAAAAAAATTATGCACCCATTAAGCCCTCAGAAAGCTCCACTATGATGGATGAAAATGAAGAAATGCAACATGATATATCAAAATTATGGGAACAAGTGCAAAAAATTTCACTCTCACAAAGAGACACTAAAGATGAACTAAAAGGGAAAATGAATGGTTCAAAAGGGGGCATAGAAGGTTTAAAAGCATACATGGAGGTTTTGAATGAAGGTTTGACAAAGTTGCTACAAGAAAGACTTCCTAATGGTGACAAGGTATTCCATGAGACTCATGATGAAAACAAAAGGATTGTGAATCATGATTTTAGATACTCCAACTTTGGGTTCAAGACCAACCACATTCCAAATATTGATACGAGGAACTTTGATGAACCTCAGTATTGCAACAAGACTGTTACAACTCCCAAGGCTACTGCTTTAACTATCAACTCGAGGTTCGTACAAACTTAAGAGGTGACAATGCTATATGCACAGTAGGTTAAGCTCTACTCATGTCACTTTCAAGCAAGAGACCAGACCAAGGCATAAAAAGACTACTTTATCAACTGATTCTAGATTGACAAGAAAATAAAGTGCATGAAAGGAAAGTTCTATTATAATTGCTGAAGTGGAAATATTACTCTATTTGCAAAGGAATGGAAATGCTGCTTTATTAAAAGTAAATTCTAACCCTATTTTTTAGGAATGTAAATGCTACACTAATTACAAGAATGTAAACATTAAATTACTTTGATAATGCAAATGTTGCAAGTAAAGGAAACCTAATCTATGCAATGTAATAATAATGCTTGAAATTGAAACCCTAGATTAAGGAGCATAAATCAAAACAAGCAATCTAATCTAATTTGCATAGATAGAAAACATGTAATCGACCTTTAATCATTGTGTTCCAAAGAGACTAGACTTAGTGATAGGATTTTTTATACATCTCTTGAAATAATCAAGAAAATCAGCA
Source organism: Pinus taeda (assembly GCA_000404065.3). Lineage (NCBI taxonomy): Eukaryota > Viridiplantae > Streptophyta > Pinopsida > Pinales > Pinaceae > Pinus > Pinus taeda. The sequence goes on from APFE031306560.1 coordinate 36,038, forward strand.
TTGTATTACTAAATTCATAAATCTGTCCACTAACCTTAACTGTAGAAATGTTTTGCAGTGGATGAAAATCAAGTCTTAGATGGTCTTTTGTCTCTCTCAATCATGGTTTTAGAGCCTAAGGTACATTATTCAAGGCTAGGAGGAAAAAAAGAAGCTTTGGGAGTAATTTTGGCCTTCTTTACACGGTGCTACAAGATGCTACAAGATTTCCTTGTTTTACTATAGGATTGGATCCATGAGGATTTGGAGGGTAGTAGAGGCATTCTGAAGGTAGGGAAAGGTAATGGAGGGTAGATGAGGATTTTTTGGGGCCTTTTCCAAGCTTAGTACCCTTTAGGGGTCGATGTTTCATAGAAACCAATGCACACGGTGGATTTCAATAGCCCAAAATTGTGTTCTTGGGTGAAAACATTTTGAGAGAGTTGTGAGGTGAGGAGAAAGAGGCTGATGATGGGAGGAGGAGTGCGGAATGGCAATGTCAACCCTGCAAAAAAATATTAGTACCCGCATGCCAGACAAACAATTCTTTTGTAACTTGAAAAGAATGCCAAACTGATAGCCAAATTGCAGAAAAATGGAACTAAATGAGAAAGAATGAGTTGGATTTTATTTGCAATCTATCTACTGCATCAAAATAAAATCTAATTTGTAAAATGAATATGACCTACATTCATGAAATATTATGCTTTCCAGGCTCAAATAAGACTGCTATTTGATCACTAGATATGCGAAGAATAAAGTATGTAAAAGAAGTGAATAAAAAAGGCCTAACTACTGCAAAGAGAACAAATAGATATTTTTGGCTTTCCAAAACCATATCCCTAACCATGCATCCCATAAGAGAATTGATTGGAATACCTGCAAAAGAAATTTTTATAGACAAATCTAGTAGGAAAATAAGGAAAATATTGCTAGGAAAGGAAATACACGAAAGAAATATACAAATAAGAGAGACTAGAGCCTCTTGGTTGGGCCCTAATCCAAGGGGAGTTAGCCCTTTGAAAAAATTCAACTGTGGATCAAAAACAGGTTATCCATTAATGTGAAATAGTGCTCAAGTACATCAGAAATGGAAACAATAAGCTCTTAGCTCCTAATAATCTCTATCCTCTTGCAATAATTCAAATCCTATTAAGCCCTTAGGATTTCTTATTTATACAAAAGTGACTGAGGGGAAACATCCTTGGAAAGAGGGATGCTTCCCTCCAAAAGGCCTAAAAAGATGGATCTTACTCCATGTAGTCTTTGAGTTCATCGACTTCCAGTGGATCTTTGAACTGGAAGTGAGTAATTGTAAGGAGAAGGTTGATATTTGAGTGAGTAAATGTAAGAGAACAACCTCCTACATCTTCTCCATCTACCTTCGAACGATCCTTGCATAGTAAATGCATCTTAATGCACTTTATACCTACACATTAACCACATTAGGTCACGATACATGATTACAATCCTCTAGTCCTCCTAGTAACTACAAAATAGTAAAAAAGATGCCATTCAATGTGAGGAAAGAGGTAAATATAGGTTGAAGGAAGGTTAGATGGGCCTTATTATTTACCTATTAATGAGGTCAATCATCACCTCCTGTTGAATGTGTTTTTCACCCTTTGATCAACTTGCTCACTAATCTGTAGCTTATGCATGGCCCTAGTGGCCACTCTGACATCCTAAGGAACTTTAGATGGTGTGCCCTCTCTCGGATAAAAACCGGCATTTGCCTCTATTTTTTCCCACTTCCTTCATTCCTCTGCTTGATCTCTTATTTATTGTAATCCTAATAACAAAGGGGGAATGAGTTTTATCCCTATCCAATTGATCTTCAACCTCTAAATAATCCTCTTGTAGAGTGGGGTTCTCTCTATGGTATTCCTCAACCTCTCAGGGGAGTGGTATTCTTGATTAGTAGACTATGTGGTAGAGCATGCCATCTCCTTTAGAAAACCTACAAACTCTTAGTCCCTAACAACTTAAAAATATCTTCAAAATTCCATTGCTTATAGCAAATCTGCCATTTCCTATAATAGTCTTGTCTCTTCCTATAGCTAGGAAGTTTTTGCTTGTAGTTGCTTGGCCCTAGCTACCATAGTGTTTGACCTTCTTTGGGAGGCTTGAGGCTTTTTACCCTTGGTGTTGAGGGAGTTGGAATATTCAATTTTCTCATTTCCTTGTTCTGAATCCTTCTTGGTGGCTGACTGTTTCCTTAATTGTGACTGGGACTGCTGTAGGAGGCTGAGGCTTCCCTTGTTTGATTCTAGTACTCCTTATTATTTTGAAATATAAGGGGCCTTGCTTGGAATTATTCCTTTTGATTTTGACAAGTTTGATAAGGGATGCAAGTGTGGAAACCACTTCCTGTTTAGTGTTTCCTCCTAAGAGGCTTACTTGCTACTCTTGTTTCCTTTTCTTTTGAGGCATAGAAGGTTCCCCACGGGTCCCTTTTTTTGTCCCTATTTTCTCTTCTTATTCCTCCCCTTCAAATTCTTCTTCCTTTCCTCCCTCCTTCTCTTCTATATCCTCCTCTTTAGAAGCAACTTTGTTGGTATCTCTTCATGTTCTATTAGAGGTTGGGCTTGAGTCTCAAGGAAGGATTCCCTATCCATGTCCACAAAGAAATTCTGTCCATTTTATGGGGTTCTTGAGGTGACTCAAGGCATCCATGACTATTATCCTTATGAGCCATTATTAGAAATGTATTGGTGTTTCCCTTCCCTCACCCTTTGGCTCATTTCTATCATAGACTAAAGAAGAAAGTGGGGAATACTAGGCAATTATATCTGGAATCTTAACTCATAAAGCAACCTAAACTGATAGGCATACACAACACTTAACCCCCCTTGAAAGGATATGCATTTTAGGATGTCGTAGGCTACTTCATCCTATGGGTAAGGCAAGCTATCCCTTATAACTCCATTTTTATCCTCAATTGGATTTTCTTCAGGGAGGAAGAAATTATTTTTAGCTGTGATGGATTCTGTCCTATCCTCCTTGTCCCACCTAACTCCTAAGGCCAACTTGGTCGCCTTGCTAATGAGTTCTACATAGAGATGGATGGAAAGTCCTCTTACAACAATGGTGGCACTATATCCCCCTTGAGACTAAAATTCCATGGAAAATTCATGGGTTATTTCATCATCATCTCCCTTGATTTTCACAATGAAATCCATCCATTGGTGACTTGTGAAGATGTATCTGAAAAGAGGACGATGGTGGATTATTTTTGAGTATGTGGGATCCCTTCTATTGAATCCTCCTCCCATGTTCCTTACTATGGCTCTTCTAAGTTTCTTCCAAAGGATTTTCAGTCAATTACCAACTTTTGGGCAATATAGGGTTTCAAAATAAGGATGAGAGAAATGATGTTCCTCTTCTAAATGTATGAAAATAATATGCCACATTCAAAACAAATTCATTCCTCTGCCATCATGATTTCACACACAAAAAAAGGGTTTGAAAAATCCCAATCTCAATGGTTTGCTACAAGATGCAAAAATTGACCCGTTTTTTTCAATTTTCTTGCATGGAAGGTGGGGGAAATGTATTACTTACCCTTCCCTTGGATACTTGTTCATGGCACTTGGAGTTTTGGAGGAGAATTCACACCAAGTCAAGTTTTTTTCACCCCTCGGGCCAATACTATAGCATTGAATTATAATCCTGTAGAAACTGCTATTTGGCCCTGTTGCACCTCTGTAATAACCTAGGGACCCTTAGTGGTAGCTAGTTTGATTCTCACGACATAGTGGGCATCTCTTACTGCGTTTTGGAATTAAATATTGGTACAACTAAAGTCCAAGCTTGTCCTTTTATTCCATTTTCGGTTTGATGGTGGGCTCAGCACGTTGTATGAGCTGGTCCCCACCCACCACCTTCATACTTTATCAAAGGCCTGTTATCCCACCCCTTGAAATTATCACTTCCATTTTTTGTCATTTCCCCCCATGTTGCATGGGAGAGACAATTAACTCCTATTAAATTTTCGAGGGTGGCTAAGAATGCTAGCCACCTTTAGCCTAAAAAAACCTTTCTCCTCATACATTTTAGACATTTTTGACATATCATGCAATTAAAGGAAGAGGTGAGGAGCTTCATACCTATGCTTACCTAAGGGTTACTGAATGTCTTGATGTTTGCATGCTACTTCAAGAATGGTGTTTGATCTGCTGATTGGTTAAGGTTCCCTTTTCCATACATGTTGCTTCATTCTTCAACTCTGCTTTGGAAGGTTTTTTTTGCATCTTTGTTTTTATGTGTACTTGACTTAGTGTTGTCACTGTACATTCTACTGATGGTGGATTGAGATGCTATTGCTGGAGATGAAAAATTACCCTACAACAACTTTTTAGAAATTCTGTGGCTACCCAAGATCAAGGAGATGATCCCTCAATGCTTCATGATTGTCAATTCCTCACTCTTGTGCTTCCAAGTGCTTTTGATTGTGGTTCTGTGGGGTTTGCGCATATTAATACATGATTGGGTTCTTTCCTATAGCAGTCACATAGACCCTCCTATGATCACAATAACCCCCATACAGTGCATCCAAGAACTCTGATTATTCATGTCAAACTCATGGAAAAGGATTAAAATCTTTGGTTGTGGTGAAAATAATGAAAGTAGGGATGAAAATGGGGTTTTTTTATGGACAAAGGTGGTTATTTGGGTGGATAAATAGATAAATGGTATGGAGGATTGGTGATGGTGGTGTGGTGTACCTCTTCTTTCGTTCCCCCATGGAAAACATAGGATCTGAACCCTTTCCCAATGTCAATATCAATTCTGTAGAAAATCTAGACAATCCTTTTGTGGTTCAGGAAAATCCTATAATACTTCAGGACTGAGGTAGAATTTAGTGGGATATGTTCCCTGGTGATGGAGGAGCTTTGGTAGGATGATGGAATGATGAAGGACATGCAGATGGTTAGCGTGGTGGGGTAAAAGTGGAGTTTGGGGGCTGCTTATGTTGACTATTTTCCTTCTTTGGCCATGGCTGGAACCTTGCAAGAACATATTAGAAATATTGATGTAAGGGTTCCCCCACTTTCCCTTTATTCTTATCTTTATCGTTTTCCCTTCTTTTTTAATTTTTTTCTTCTTTTTTCTTGAGACTTGCAGACAGGCTCAAAAAAGGTTTTCAACCTATAGGCTTGCCCCTGGTGCCTCAAAGGAAGTTTTTGCCTGAGGAACTTTTAATTTATTATTTTTTACTCTTGAGCTACCTCATAGAGGTTTTTAGCCCTAGATATTGCCTTAGGTGCCTCATGAAGGTTTTCATCTAGGCTCTCTTATTTTTCTTCCCTTTTTTTTCTCTTTTTTTTTTTTTCCTTTGCTTTCCCCTTCTTCTGTTGATCAGATACTAGATGAACTGAGAAATGTGACCTACAATTAAATTCAACTCCTTATTGAGTTGGTAAACTCTTTCTTTGACAAATTCCTGTTGTACAACTTTAACTGGTAACCATTAACCAACATTGGAATTCCTTCTTCATCAATTTTTCTTATTTGGACAAACCCATTCTCATGACACTTTTCTACTAGATAAGGACCTAACCATCTTGTCATAAATTTTCCTTTGAAATACTTGAACCTAGAATCATACAAAAGGGCCCTATCACCCTCTTGGAAGGTCCTTTCCCTAATGTTTCTATCATGCCAAATATTCCTATGCAGTTGGATCACCTCAGTATGCATGAGAGGGTGCAATCTGAACTCATGCAAACCATTTAGCTGGTGAAAAATTTCTTGTTGAGCTGTAGTGATGTATAAATCCAACTTTTCTGTCATTCTTAAGGTATTGTATTCAAACTCAATGGAAAAATGGAGCTTCTTACATTAACCAACTCAAAGGGATGAACCAGTGGTGGTCTTCCAAATTATATTATAGGCCCAAGTGGTTTCTACAAGTCAGGCTGCCCAATCCTTTTTGCTACTGCTAACAACTTTAGTCAAGCTATTCTCCAAAGATTTGTTTGTGACCTCCACCTACCCATTTCCTTGAGGGTGATATGTAGTGGATTTTCTGTGTTTGATGTGGTGTTCTTCCATGATGGCCACAATCATATCTTAAATAAACTGAGTTCCTTGATTAGTGACAAAATCCCTTGGGAACCCAAAATTATAGAAGATATTTTCCCTAAAAAATTATGCCACCTTCTGCTTGGTTGTTTCCTTTTGTTGGATGTGGAGCCTGATTATCTTCCTGATTGTTCAAACGTTTTTTTTTTTTATTCGCATTGGATCCTTGTTCCTAATGGGGTATCAACGTCGCCCGTTTAATCACTATTAGGGGGGAACAATAACTTTTATGAGCCTCCCTAGCAGGGGTTCAGGGGGCACCCTTGAAGCAAAAAATAGACGAAAAATTGTCTTGTAAAATATTGTAATTTCATAGTCAATCCGGGCTGTTCATTAGGCAGGTGATATGATGGTAGAAGTTATGATAATTTAGGTTTTTTTTCCCTAGAAGGCAACCCTAGATTTATATGAGGGAATTGTATTGCAGTTGTGGATGATTATTTTGAGCAAGAGAGAGAGAGAGAGGAGGTTGTGTGAGAGTAAAGAGGAAATTACAATGGATCTGCTGTAGGTTGTATCTCTTCATTTTGCTAGATAGTATAAAAGGAAGGACTCTGTGGACATAACCTAACTTGGGTGAACCATGTATATCTATGTCTCTCTTGTTTAATGCATTTTTGTATTTGTGTTTCCATAATATTTTGTGTATTTCTTTGAATCGTTAATTAATTTTCTAAAAATTGGTATCAAAGTCGAAGGTCTATTTGGCTAATAAACTCACAGGAGAGAAGGGTTCCTGGTTTAAGTGGGAGCAATGGTGGAAGATGGTAGGTTTAGGGTTGAGAAATTTAACAGCCAAAACTACCACCTGTGGAAGATGTAGATGGAAGATTATATGTATCAGAAATATTTGTACCTACCATTGAGTGGAAAAACAAATAAGTCGATGCGTATGGCATATGCAGAATGATATATTCTCGACAGAAAGGCACTAGGAATAATACGACTGTGTCTGGCAGCGTTGATGGTATTCAACATTTCAAAGGAAATGACAATAAAAGGTTTAATTACAACATTGGAAAAACTATATGAGAAGACCTCAACCTCAAATAAGGTATTTCTTATTAAGGGTCTATTTAATATAAAGATGTCAGAAGGTGGATCTATTGCCGATCATTTGAATTTAACACGGTTACTAGTCAGTTAAGTTATTTAGGGGTAAATTTTGATGATGAAGTTAGGGCTCTGTTGTTTCTTTGCTCATTTCTAGAAAGTTGGAATGGCTTAGTTATGGCTATCAATAACTCCGTCTGTAGATCTAGTACTTTAAAGTTTGATGATGTTGTTGGTGTTATGCTTAGCGAGGAAATGTGACAGAAAATAACAGGTGATACATCATGTAATGCTTTGACTGCAGAAACTAGGGGAAGAAAGATGGAAAGAGGAAGGAGCCAAAGAAATTGTAGTAAGTCAAGAAAAATCAGATTCAAATCCAGATCAGGGATAGTGTGCTATAAATGTGGGAAGAAAGGACACCTAAATAAAGACTGCAAATCTCGAAAAGGAAAAGAAGGAGATGGAAAACAAGAGAACAATCATGACCCGAATGGGATAGGTGATGTGTTGAAATATGCTTTGATTCTTTCATTAGATAATATAATTGATGCCTGGGTGGTAGACTCAGGGGCCTCATTCCATGCCATTCCTGATAGGAAACATTTTCATGACTGTGTTTAAGGAAATTTTGGACACATTCATTTGGGTGATCATAAACCTTGTAAATTCATTGGAATGGGCAAGGTTTTTATAAAGAAACAAAATGGAAATCAATGGTTATTGAAGGAGGTAAGGTATGTTCCAAATCCGAAGAAAAATATAATTTGAACAAGGTAGTTAAAGGGTGAAGGTTGTGTAACTACATTCACAGACAAAACCTAGAAGCTCACTAAAGGAGCCATAGTAATAACAAGAGGAGAAAAGGTTGGTACATTGTATTTATGCAATGGTATTTCTAGTTTTGTTAATTCTTTAACCTCCATAAGAGTATATATGAAATTTTGGCATCATAGGCTCGTGCACATGAGTGAGAAAGGGATGCAAATTATTCACTCAAGAAATTTGTTGCTAGGTTTGAAGCATGTTGATTTGGATTTTTGAGAGAATTGTGTTTATGGAAAATAGAAAAGAGTCATATTTATCAAAGTTGGGAAGGAAAAGAAGAGAGAAAAATTTGATCTTGTGCATACAAATGTATGGGGACCAACTCAGGTATCATCTCTTGGTGGCTCTAGATATTATGTTACTTTTATTAATGATGCAACTAGAGAAACCTGGATTTATTGTATTCGAAATAAATATAATGTATTTGATACTCTCAAGAAATGGAAAAATTTGGTTGAGAATGAGACATGAAAGAAGTTTAAGTGTCTTAGATCATAAAATGGAGGTGAACACTGTAGCAAAGAGTTTGATAACTACTATTCAAAACATGGAATTCACAGAGAGAAGACAATTCTAGGAATGCCACATGAAAATGGTGTGTCAGAAAGGGTGAGAAAGATAATCATGTTGCATGCAAAGTGCATGAGTTTGCATGTAGGATTGACCTTGCAATTTTGGGAAGATGCTGTAGATATTACTATTTATCTTATAAACAAAGGGCCTTCAAGTTCATTAGATGGTGGTATTCTAGAGGAGGCATGGATAGGTAAATAGGTAAACTACTCATTTTTAAAGACTTTCGACTGTGAAGCCTTTGTCCACATTAATAAAGAAAATAGAAAAATTCTTGAGGCAAAATAAAAGAAACATACCTTTATTGGATATGGTGTTAATGATTTTGGTTATCGCTTATATGATTATGAAAATCTCAAAATCATTAGGGGAAGAGATGTGATATTCAATGAAAAGGTCTTGTATAAGGATCAGATGCAGGAAATGAAATAGGAAAAGGAAAACAAAGAATATGAAGTGCTTGATGAGATCACAAAAAAAGTAAAGGTGCCTAGAAATTATAATGACCAGCAACCACAATAACAACAACTACCACAACAACAACAAACACCTCAAACACCTGAAAGTGGTGTTAGAATATCTACCTGGATAAGTATGCCCCTTGAACGATACTCCTTCATTATATTATGTATTGTTGATTGATTCTGGTCAACTAGAAAGATATGAAGAAGAAATGCAAATAGAAACTAAGAAGAAGTGGGAGCAAGTCATGGAAGAAGAGATGGACTCCTTGATGCATAACCAGACTTGGTACTTAGTCAAGTTGCCTGTAGGAAAAAAGACATTGTAGAATAAATGGGTTTATAGGTTGAAGGAATAAGATGGAGATAAACAAAGGTATAAGGCTAGACTTGTGGTGAAGGGGTTTGCATAAAATAAAGGTATAAAATTGGATTAATTTTTTTCTCATGTTGTTAAAATGACTTCAATTAGAACTATTTTAAGTCTAGTGCCAACATAATATTTTCATCTTGAGCAGTCATATGTAAATACAACCTTTCCCCATGGGGATTTGGGGGAATAAATATATATGAAGCAAACACAAGGGTATGAGGTCAAAGGAAAGGAGAAATTAGTGTGAAAATTGAAGAAGAGCTTATATGGATTAAAACAGGATCCAAGGCAATGGTATCCAAAATTTGATAGGTTTATGTTTGAACAAGGTTATGCTAGATGCCACTCTGACCATTGTGTTTATCTTAAAAAGCAAAATGATGACAACCATATTACATTGCTATTGTATGTAGATGACATGCCTGTTGTAGGGTCTAACATGTAGGAAATAAATATTCTCAAAATAAAATTGGAAAATTCATTTGCAACGAAGGATTTGGGTGCCGCAAAACAAATCCTTGGTATGAGAATAGCTAGAGATAGGAAAAATATCAAATTAACTTTGTCTCAGAGTGAGTACATAGAAAAGGTGTTGGAAAGATTTAATATGCAGAATGCAAAACCAATTAGTACACCTTTGGCTAGCCATTTCAAATTAAGTAAGGAGATATGTCCCAAGACCTAAGAAGAGATGGATTATATGTGTAAAGTTCCATATGCATCAGTAGTTGGAAACTTAGTGTATGCAATGATCTTCACAAGGCTTGATATTGTACATTCAGTGGGAGTTGTAAGAAGGTATATGAAAAATCTAGGAAAAGAAAATTGGATGGAAGTGAAGTGGATTCTCAAGTATTTATGAGGTACCAAAAATAGAGCATTATGCTTTGGTGGTTCAAACATTGCTTTATAGTGATATGTTGATGCTTATATGGAAGGTGATAGAGATAACAAGAAGAGCACCATAGGGTATGTGTTTAATGTAGGTGGAACAAATGTTAGTTGGGTATCAAGGATGCAAAACATTGTTGCACTTTCAACAATTAAAGTAGAGTATGTTGCTGCTAAAGAGGCTATTAAAGAAATGATTTGGTTACAAAAGTTTATGGTTGAGTTGGGAAAGAAGCAGGAGATGGGCAGGTTATACAATGATATCCAAAGTGCCATTCATCTTGCAAAGACTTCAACATTTCATTCAAATACTAAACACATACAACTCAAGTACCAAATCATAAGGTCAGTTTTGGAAGATGGAGAGTTGAAGCTGGAAAAGATACACACTAGCCAGAATCCTATAGATATGTTAAAAAAAGTTGTAACCAGGGAGAAACTGATATTCTGCTTAGTTTCAATTGGCCTTCAAGTATGATGATGAAGATGAGAAATAACCAGGTCGAAAGTGGAGGCATTGTCCATCAAGTGAAGTATCGTTGGGGTTCTTATAATTAGTCTCCAAGTGGGATATTGTTGGGTGTGGAGCTTAATTATATTCCTAATTGTTTAGAGGTTTTTGTTTTAGTCACATTAGATCCATGTTCCTAATAGGGTGGAAATGTTTCCTATTTAATCGCTGTCAGGGGGGTCTAGGGGGGCGATTACAACTTTTATGAGCCCCACTTGGTGGGGGTTTGGGGGTAGCGCCCCCAAAGCTAAAAATAGATGAAAATTTGCCTTGTCAAATATTGTAATTTCATAGTCAATCCGGGATGTTCATTAGGCAGATGATCTGATGGTAGAAGTTATGTTAATTTAGGGTTTTTTCCTTAGAAGGAAACCCTCAGTTTATATGAGGGAATTGTATTGCAACCTTGGATGATTATTCTGAGTAAGAGAGAGAGAGGATGTGTGAGAGCGAAGAGGAAATTACAGGGAATCTGTTGTACATTGTATGTCCTCATTTTGCTAGATAATATAAAAGGAAGGACTGGCTATTTCTCTGTGGACGTAGCCCAAATTGGGTGAACCACATATATCTATGTCTCTCTTGTTTTATGCATTTCTGTATTTGTGTTTCCATAATATTTTGTGTATTTCATTGCTGTGTTAATTAATTTTCTAACGTCTTTACTACCTTTATTTCAGCCCACTTTTTCAAGTAATCAATGCGCATGATGATGTACCTATTTTTTCCAGATGGGGGATCAATTGACACAATTAAATACATTCACCATTTCTCAAATGGCTTAAAAGTTACTTTGGGCTACAAGAGCATCTAATCCCTGGGTGTAAGCTTGCCCATCCTTTAGCACTCACCACACCTAACAGTGTATCTTCTAGCATCTTGGTGCAGAGTAGGCCAATAGTATCCAACTTGGAAGATTTTGAAGGTTGTCCTCTTAGCAAAAAAATGGCCCCGACAGGGTCCATCATGGAATACTGGGAGGATGTCAAAGAAATTGTCCTCCCTCACTCATCTCCTCAAGATCTGATCTGGTCATAATTTGAAAGATTTCCCCCAATCCATTTGAAAGGGTACTCTTTATAGTAATCTTGCTCTTCTCTTTGGAGGATAGGTTAGGAGGGAACCTCCCAGCAACCAAGAAATTTTCTATATCAACAATCAAGGAGACAGTAGTGAGATTGCAGAAAGATGCTCATCTAGAAGTTGGTCATTTATGATGTCCACATTTCCTGCAGGCAATGTTTGTCTAGACAAAAAATCTGGAACCACATTTTCTTTCTTGGGTTTTCCAACAATGGTTATATCAAATTGTTGCAATAATAACAATCATCTAATGATCCTAGCATTTCCATCTAGTTTATTCACTAAGTATTTAATGATTGCATGATCAGTATGAACAAAGACATGGTACCCAATTATATAATGCTGAAACTTGTTCAAAGAGTGCACAACATCTAAGAGCTCTTTTTTAGTAACTATGTAATTAAGTTCAACTTTGGCAAGGTTCATACTGATGAAATATACTACATAAGACAATTTTTCTTCCACTTGTCCCAAAGCTACTCCTACAACTTTGTCTGATGCATTTGTGTGGATGTGGAAGAGCAATGCCTAATTGGGACCTCTAAGAATTGGTGTAGTGGTCAACTTACTTTTAAGTTCTTCAAATGCCTATTGACATCTATCTGTCCAACAAAAATCAGAGTCTTTAGTCAATAATCCAAATAGAGGTGAATCCAACCAACCTAAGAAAACTTATGAGATCCCTTTGATTTTGAGGGATATGGACCCTTTTGATAATGGAAACCTTGTTAAGGTTAACCTGGATCCCTTCCTTAGAAATAAAGTGACATAGGAAAATCGTTGCATTCATAAACAAATAACGCTTTTTGGGACTCAATGAAAGCTTCATTTCAATGGATTTCTTTAAAACTTTCATAGGTTGGAAAGAGCGTTCTGGAAATCATTTCCATAAGGGGTGAAGTCATCCATGTATATTTCAACTATGTCATGAACAAGATCAGTAAACATACTCAAAATTTCCCTCGAGAAGGTAGCAGGGGCATTACACAAACTAAAAGGGATAACTCTATAGGAAAAGGTCCCCCATGAGCATGTGAAGGTGGTATTATCCTTATCCTCAAGGCTGATATGGATTTGATTATATACACTAAATCCATCTAGGACTGAAAATAATTTCTTCCCTACAAGGCCATCTAGGACTTTATCAATGAAAGGCAAAGGGAAATGATCCTTTGTTGCGGCTTTGTTGAGTTCCCTATAGTCAACACAGATCCTTCACTTCCAATTTTTCTTGGGTATTGTTGATAGTGCTTGACTTGCCAACATTCTGCGGCAACTGTTCCATATCCATGTCTATTACTTCAATCAAGTGCTCAATCTGCTGAGAAACCTCCCGATCTTGTATCTATTCACCTTCCTCCACAACTACTGGCTAGTTTTGTTCCTATTCTTCAACCTGTATCAGTGTTGCTTCTTATTTCATTGCGCCTTTCCTTTCTTCTTCCTCCTACTTCCACTTCTCTTCTTGTTCCCTCCTCATCAACTCCTGTTCTTCCTTTAGTTTCTGCTTTACCTCCATGTAATGTTAGTTCTGGTTCCTGTAACCTCTACTTTTCTCTCTTCCTCCGCTGCACTCTCTTTATCCTCTGCTTCCTCTTTTCTTCTTCCGCTAAAGTTTCTTTCATGATAATAGGATCTGATTTCATCTTGCAGCTTTGTATTCCCTCTAGACTGTTAACAGTATTCCTCTTTCCCTTGTCCTGCATAGGATTACTGCCTTCCGCTGTTGTTTCTTTTGGAATTGCTACCGTCTATGGAGTAGCCTATGAAGTCCCTTCTAAACTGACTAGCTCATAGAGTCTGGAGGCATTGTAGCAATTCCCTCATGGATCCTTCTATGGCCAATGGAATGCCCCGTTAATCCACAGAAGTAAAATATCACACAATGGTTTTAAAAATACCATGGGGACCATACAGATTAAAGTCTCATGTACCGAATAAAAACTTCACAATCTCATTTCCCTCGGTATCTGTGACTTCCAATTTATTTATCTCGTATAATCCAATTTTCAAAGGAAAAGTGGGCCATGGTGCTTTCTTCTTCCTGTGCAAAGATGTTGACAACCCTGTGGAAAGATGATATGATACTTCTTGCATGACAAGCTTGTCAGTGGCATACCTGGGTAAAACATGCATAGGCTTCTCTCCACTGAACAATCTAAGGAAAGTGCCACCTGGTGAGGCATACCAATCTATGATTTTTGTAATTGCCTCCATTGCTCCTCATGACATGCAAGGCAGATCTTCTTCAAAGATGAGCTTGTAAAGCGAGATGATGAAGTGGTCAATTAGCTATGCCATTACTCCTCGATGAATGCAATCCAAAAGTAAATTGAAATAGATATGCACGAAAAATTATCATGGTTTCCATGTCAAGTTCATGCCAGGGAACTATTGTTGTGCATAAATTGCATCCAGTAAATATGAAAAAATATAGAACCTTTCTTGATCACAACAGGGAGGAATCTAGGCATGTGCTACATGGGCCCTCAACTGTCAAGCCAACAAATCTAACTAGTTGTCCCCTCGTTCACAACCTGGTTCAAAAATATTTCCCACCCCTCATGAAAGGTATCTATGCTCTGTTGTCCATGGATCCTACAAGATAAGATAACCAAGATATGGTAGGCCTTTTTGAGGGACCTTGTCTTGTATACATGGGAGGGTGTTTGTCAAAACTTCGCTGGTTGTTTCATCGAACCTTTGATAATGTCTCGTGTATTCTCATAGATGTGGATGGCATAGAACAATGATTTGATGAGCTTCATTAGCTTAGGAAAGTGATACATGCACTAATAATATTCTGTTTGAAAGGTAGCAAGCTTCTACCCGCTAGAACTGCTCAATGCCATTTTCTCATTAATGTGTGAGAAAATCTAGCTGATGACATCTGCACATGGGAAGGTTGGATTACTACATGAAACCTTGTGTAGTACTGACAGTTGGATATTGAGATACACCCGCCGGTCCTCTCGATATGCCTCAAGGCTCTTTACTGAAAGAGCTTCATTAACTTGTTTCCATGTTAGTGTTGACCCCTTTTCTATAAACAACTGAGTGTCTGCATACAATGGCAAATCTATTGGTGTTTTCTCAACTGCTTCCCCAATACTACTTTCAGTGTTCTCTTTTGAAGCAAATCTCTTTGGTGCCATGTAACAATGACTGTTGGACAAAATTACTTCACAAGTGTGGTACCTGTGGGACAAAAAGGATACTCATGGCAAGCAAACATTAGCTTCAACTAATTTGCCTTCAAATCATGATCAAGTAGCAAGCCGGGAAAATGGAGAGAAGGACTGCGTAATTTTTATCAACAAGGGAGATTGGTTTATTGTGGGAACTTCATAGTCCTAATGGCCAAGGATGAAGCTTAAGGCTTGGGATTGCGCAATACACAGTCCTAACCTAGGCAAAGACTGGGAGAGACTGCACATTGTGCAGTCTCAGTGGAAAAGGTGACATGCTAACTATTGGAATTGTGTAGTGCGTAGTTGGAACCAACTTGTACTACACACTGTGTAGTTCTAGAGGCCAAGCTTGTGGCTTGAGCCTTAGGATTGTGCAGTGCCCAACTGGGCAAGGAAAAATCCGTCCAAAGCAAGTGCAGATACGCTCGGTGGAAGTGTGGAAAATGAGCAAAAGTGAGTGATGATGTGAGGTTGAGTACGAAACTAACTAAGTATGAGTAAATAAATGTATATCAAGTGCGACAATTAATCAAATAGAAGGAAAATCAAGTATGTGAGGAGAGTCAGCGCAACGACAACCATTAGTGCAAAAATAGGAAATCCAATGCAACACTTGTGAAAGGCAAGTGAAAACTTAAGACAACACTTATACAAGTTAAAACAAGTTTAAATTCCAGCAACTATGAATTTAAATAAGTAAAAAAACACTCACACAAGTGAAATGAAAAAAAGTGACATAAAAAGTGGCAAAAGACGACAAAAGCGAAACTCACCTAAAAAAGCGACGACGAACGCAGTGAATGTTCTTGATCTCCTCAAGAATGTTAGAGCTCCAAGATTGAATGTTCAAATGAGTTCTAGAGGCACCAATTAAATATATTTGAGTGAATTAGGGTTTATGACACTCATGCCTAAAATCAAGGAAAAAATGACACTTGGTGGAAGTTTCTAAAAATAATGGAAGGACTGCGTAGTTGCGGGGAACTGGGCAACTTTCTAGCTCAGTTCCTTGTGCAATTTATGAGCTCAGTGAGAGATTGCGTAGTTTCTGGCTTAGAGCTAAGATGCCTTCCATGATTGCATAGTTTCTAAGCTCAATGATGACTTCTAGTCAGAATCGCGCAGTTCCCATCATCAAGGCTACTTGCCCTCAAGGATTTCGCAGTTTCTGGAGGCATGCCTAGAACTACTGTGAGACCAAGTTAGGAGATCATCTTGTGACTTAGAAAGATCAAGTAAGTGTGGGAACACAATAAAAATGAAAAATATAAGTCTTAGCCGAAGCATGAATACTTGTATTAGTGTTATATTAGCTCTCATGGATAGGAAAGAAGGCTCCAAAATTGAAGCATAGGAAAATTTTGGAGGGCGATTGTAGCCGCTACAATAGGTAGTATGACAAGTGGGGACACCCACTTGCTCTCTGAAATGGGGTAATGAATCCTAGATCGAGTAGTTTATGCAAGTCTTCTTTCACAATATCTTGAAGGGAAGGGTTCATTTTTCTCTATGGTTGGAGCACAAGTTTACATCCTTCCTTAATGTAAATATGATGGGTACAAACTGAGGGATGCACCCTTTTCATTTCCATATAGTCCCAAGCAAAGGCATTGAGTTGCTACCTCAACACAATGCATAACTTCTCTTCTTACTCTTTTTCGCCAATTTATTTTTTCAATCTAGGGAGATCAACCCAAAGGGATCTACCTGCCGGCCAAATAAGCAAGGTCTAACCCCAAGGGAATCGAGGATATTTAACCCTGTGACCTCCCAACTGGAAAGGTACTTAGCAATGGGAACTCGACCAACTGAGCTAGCCCTTAGGGCTTACTACTCTTCTTACTCTACTAAGAGGGAAGGGTTGATTTTTAAAGTTTTGGATGGGATTATTTCCACAATCTCAACATGATTTGGGTCAAAGTTCGCAGAGCAAAGTTCAACTCATGGATTGTTCTTAGGTTGCCCTAAGGATTCTTCCACTAGATCAACAATTGGTGTGGCAGTAGGAGGTTGATTCTACAGGAAGTGATTAATGAGGTTATCCTCATCTAGTTGCCCACTTACTACAATAATTTCTAATGTATATATCGGGTAGAGGGATGACTGATAAAATTATTCCTCTTCCTCTTCCTCTATGCAAAAATGTAAATCATGCTCAATAAAGGGTTGAGCAGGGGGACATAATACAAGTTTATTTGAGAGATGCCCATTTTAAATGGTCATGTTTCCAGCCCTACAACTAATGTAAGCATCAACAGTGGCTAACCAAGGTCTCCCTAGAACGAGAGGGTACCCATTAAACTTGGTTTTGGGTTGGAGGACAAGGAAATATTTGGGATATTCCTAGGATTCAATGGAGACCATTACATCCTCAATAAATCCTTGGAGGGCTACTTTGGATCTATCCGCAACTTGCAACACTATAGTGGTATTTCTTAAGGCTCCTTGGAGGTTGAGCTTTAGTATGGTTTCCTAGGTCATGACATTGATTGCATTCCCAAGGTTAATCAATGTGTTGGGGACTTGTTGACGGTGTTGGATACTGCCAACATATAGTGGGTCTCCCCAAAGTGAAGCCCCAATTAGACTTCACAA
This sequence comes from Pinus taeda, assembly GCA_000404065.3. Lineage (NCBI taxonomy): Eukaryota > Viridiplantae > Streptophyta > Pinopsida > Pinales > Pinaceae > Pinus > Pinus taeda. The sequence goes on from APFE031306560.1 coordinate 53,663, forward strand.
CATTTGGAGTAGAAGCCCCATTTAGAGTATCGACCCAAATTCCATAACACAAAGGTTCGTCTCGGTTTCAATAGATAACATAAGAAATTATATACATAAACCTTGAATAAGCAAGTAAGTTGACATTGTGAAACACTGATTGCAATGTGTAAAAGGTTAATTTCATGAGGGGATAGATAAAAGTGATCCTCTAGAAGGAAAATAATAGTACTAAACTAAGAGAGACATACAAGAGCATAAAAAATATTTGTTAGCGAAATACTTCACATAATGATATTAAAGTGGATACAACACACATTCAACAAGATGAGTATCGATGCCACTAAAATAGTTCAATTTCTCTAGTACATATGAACACAACCTATACTGTAAACATCCCAAGAATAGTACTAAAGCATTTACAATACATGCATGAAAATGTGTCGGCTCATAGAGATTCAATTAGGTGAAATACCAAGTGCAAAGTTACAATTATGAGACAATAGCTCCAATAGTGGAACATTAAGTCACTTCTTTCTTCTCCAAAGAATAGTTTTCTCTCCTATGCCAAGTAGAGAAGCTAAGACTATCTCTCCAAATATTAAGCCTCCAAAAGCCATTTTCTTGAGTTATGAGGTTTCTTTTATAACAAGAGGAATGACCTTTCATATCCTCATGACTCTTGGACTTCTAGTGTGTCCTTTATACTACTAAATAATTCTTGAACTTCTAAAAGGCTTCTGCAATTCTATAAATATTTGTCCATATATGAATATGTGACTCTTCATGTTCCACATTTAAATCTTGGCCTTCCACTTATTTGTCTTTTACAATGATTACAATAATACATCATAACCTCCACATCATCATATGATGAGACTTGACATGTCACTATCTTTGACGACTAGGACTGATAGTGACTGATGACATGGAATTTCTCCAGTGGTGACATGACTGCCACTTTATATTTACTCTTTGTTTATCTTCTGATCATGGCACTTTAACCCTCCAAAGGGTCTTCAATATTGGAGTTTTTTGGGGTGCTTCAATCATCAATTTTCAAGTGTGTTCTTGTTTATTTTCATGCTTCCTTTGTCTATCCTCTTTTCCCGATATTCCTCGTGTGTGCTTTCCATGAGGTCCCTGGAATACCTGTTTCTGCAATCACCCATGAGGAGCAAATATCAGCTTGAAAATTTCCTGATCTACCATGTTTTATGCATATTTTTTGTTTATGCCTTTTCGGTGCACTCAAAAGGGTCAAAGGGGCTTTTAGGTGCATGGGCACACTTTGAAAGGTTGAGGGGATGACTGGGAAAGACTTCATGGCTTTGGTATGTGCTTATGCGCTTAATAGAGGGAGATAGTCAAGGTAGAGTGCATGGTGCAATTCCAAAGGATGAAGGGGAAGGCTTCAGGCTTCATAAGTGCGATGTGCGCTCAAGGGAGAGAAAGAGGGCATTTCCTTCATGCTGAAGGAGTGCTCTCAAGGAGGGAACATCTCTTTGGGTCGAATGGGTGCACTCAAAGGAAACCAATGAGGGAGCATGGTGCAATTTTGAATGCTAAAGGATGATGCTTCATGCCTTCTAAGTGTGCTCATGTGCTCAAGTGACCAAAGAGGGTGCATGGTGCAAGTCCGAAGGATGATGCTTCGTGCCTTCGAAGTGCGCTCATGCAGTCAAAGGGTGTAGAGGGTGCATGGTGCTTTATGGAAAGAGGAAGGGTGGAGATTAAGGCCTTTGGGCATGCTCGTGTGCTAAAGGAGGGTGCATTCCTTCAGGTCAAAGGAGGGTGCATTCCTTTAGGTTGAAGGAGTGCTCCTAAGGAGGGCACATTCCTTAAGGTTGAAGGAGTGTGCTCAAAGGAAGGCTTGGTTTTTGAAGGGTGTAGTTCAGAACAAGGAAGATTTTTGGCGCTTTGGGAGTGCACCTAGTTCTCAAGGAGTGTACAAGGCACACTTATGAACAATGAAGGGTCACCCATTAAGGCTTCAGAGTGCGCCCATGTTCTCTTAGCCTTAATGAGACTGTTTTGCAACCGAAATTTGTTTAATTCTGGATGATTGGCCAAGGGGTGAGAAAGATGAGTTCGAGACATAAAACCATGCAAGACACATACTAACTCATCGATAAGACTTAGACAAGATTGATCAACAATGAATATACATCAAAATGCCACTTTATGCACATTTCTCAAGTCTAACTAGTGAAGTATGTGCAACTGTGACCTGAAAGTGTCGTTTTACAACAACAAAGGTGTTATGACCATGAAATGCATATAGATATTTTCTAGTCAATGTGAAGACACTTGAGAACATTCAAGAATACTTAATACATATGAACAACACAAAACAACACTTGATGACCAAGGTGACACTTGATATGGCAATGAAGTAGGCTCCAAAATTCAGATGTAGTGAAATTTTGAAGGGTGTTGTAGTAGCGACAATACTTGGCGACACACTGGGTGGACTTCAGATTCTTCATCAGGGAATAGATTTTAGTTAAGGGTTAGACTTTCGGGAAGTAGTGATTGCTCCAAATTCCCCCTTTCGACCCAATTTTATACATAACACCTTACTTTTCTCTACTTTGTTGAAACACATACATAAGATACATTATATCACAATTGTTTTGATATGGGAAAGGGTAATGTGCATGAAGAGTTTATGATTTTCATAGTTCAAGTTTTCATCTATGGTGTTTCTCCCTACCAACAGGCCTGGACAGTACCCCAACATAGTCACTTTAGGAGCACAAATGTTTCTTCACTGCTAGTGAGCCTGGACAGTACCCTGATGAAGTCACTTGATTCACCTCCCTGCGCAGGAAGGATTTCTATTCTTTCACCCTTTATTTATTTATTTAAAAGAAATGTGAATCAACATTTATTATTTTTAATATGTGGAAGAGGGATCCCGACTTATTGAGAGAAGAGGGGGTTCCCCTTCAGAGAATTATTTTAAGACCTATGATATTGGTTTGCTCAATTTAGATTTTTCCCTTATCCCTTCTCTACTAGATTGGACAAGTGTTAACACACAAGTAGATTTACACCAAGTTGAGCAGTTTAGATACTATCATAGGCATGGATCTAATAGGTTCCCTCAAGGTTCTCTTATTGGATGAATCACATTTTCCATTCAGACATAGATCAACCTATAGCATTTTCCCAAGAGAAAGAAGGAGAACAAACAAAAATCCAAGCATTGTAGTTGTCACACTTTCTCTTTTATCACACCATAAATTCCTTTAGAGCCAAGCACTTTTCACACAAGGTCTTATTGGAAAAAACAAGAATAAAATGCATAATAAAACAACGAAACAAAACCAAAAGAACCAAGCAAATGGAGGCAGGACATAAAACAACATGCATAATATATAATAAGAAAACAAGTGAATGTAGAGACTCGATGGAGAGCATGAAATAAGGTGGATGTAATGCAAAGGAAACTAAATGCAACTAGGCCTACTCCTAACCTAATCAACTAGAAGGTCAGGCTAAGTGTAATGATATTTCCAATGCATTCATCGTAATTTCTTCCAACCCACAATTGCAAAGATACGAGTAATCAAAACCAATATATGATAATCTGCATCAGAAAAGATAAAAGCTTCAATATATTACACAACACATAGGTGGTCTTTCTTAAAGAAATAAATATGTGTCGTACCACCTGACTTTACCCAACCTGCCACCTTACCTTTTTTATAAGAATTGAAATCATACAAACCTATACAACTCTTTGTGTAAGCACCTGCACTTATATTGTATTCTTTAGCAAACATTAAGAGAAATTTAAACATGTTTCTAGAAAATGGGCTTGCTAAGTAAGATGCTTCCAACTGATTATAGATTGGATCATGAAATTCAAAAACATCCTCTTAAGAAAACTAAAATCCTTGAAAAGATAATTTCTCAATTAATGGCATGGAATCAATACGAGAATCTTGTGAGGGAAAATATATACGATCAAATTTAGAAGGCTTATCAAGATAGTGAGGACCTCACATAACCATTAGTGGAGGTTGAAGTGTCTCAACTGCTTGAAAAGTATCTAAATATTGAGATGATAAACCATATAGATCAACGGGTGTAAAACAACCATCATTATGTACTCTAGTGGGAAAATGATCAATTGAATGAAAGTTGTTAGAACAAGAACCATGATCAGATGGTATGATTAAGACATAATATTCTTGAATGGAAGATAACAAAGATAAATCAGTTTGAAAAACTTTACAAATGCTTTGAATGAAAGAATCATCTTCCTTATATGCTGAATGTGACAAACCATCTATTTGTGATTGGCTATATCCAATACTGACATCATAATCATTAAAAAGGAATGCCAATATGTAAAACACATGAAACCACTTGAGATGTAGCAAATGAAAAAGAGGAACTTGATTGAACAAATCACACAAGAATTAATTAATACTCAAGAGGAGATTGGGTGCCAAAATGAAAATGATTAGCATTAAAATTTTCATAAGAAGGATTAGAAGCTTGTTACTTTCAAAAGAATGTGACAGGTATGAATCTGTTAGCCAAAGATAATCTTTAGAGTGATAAACTTCACAACTTCACTTATTTACGAAAGGCATACATTCCAAACTTGATTTTGATATAAGAGATTTGCATTAAGATGAACTAACTGAAGAAAAATATTCAATCCAACCAGAAACAAAATATTGAAAGTTGAAAGAGCCATATTCAAAATAACAAACATATTTCAAGGGGGAATTTGCATCCAATGAAATCATGCAAATGAAAGAATTATGCGAGAATATCCAAATTTGATTTGGTTCAGGGAGCTTACCAAGATAGTGAGGACCTAACATAACCATCAACGAAAGTTGAAGTGCCTCAACTTCTTAATGAGTCCCAAAACTTTCAATAAATGTAGAATTACGTTTTTAAGATTGAGTGAGATCATGTATGGCATGTAGACAACTATCATTTGTAATTTCAACTAGATCACTAATATCCAGATGCTAGCCATCTACATCACTGATTTTGTCAAACATATATCTTCGACAAACAAATTACCCAAGTCAAAAGATTCTTCTAATTGCACATCTAAAGATGGATAAATTGGAAAAATCTCATGAGTAACCTGAATTGAAGAATTTTCTTCATGCACAGTTGGAAATGATAAACAAAGGAATGGATACTAGATAAGCTACTTACCTTTTTCTTCATCATGGATGACCTCACTATCTTGTGTCAATTCAAAATCCAACTCATTAGATGATGAAATTGAAGAGCATGGATTATCTTCTTCACAAGTTGATGCATTAAAAACAATAAAATGCAAGAGATAGTGAGGTGAAGAAGAAGTTTCCAAGAGAACCGCTTCTTGGACCAAATCAGATTTGAGGTCTAAATCTTCCAAAACAAAATTGTAACAACCCTGGTAAAGATTCATGTAAAAAAAAAATATAAGACCAAGGTCATGGGACACATATGCCAAATTGAATGTTGGGCAAGACATCCTAGTGTGGGTGTTCATTTAGTTAATTATGGCTAGAGGAAATTGGAAAAGGCAATGGAAAAGAATTTGGAAAGGCAAGAGACACTATTTTGCATTTATTTACAAAAATAATGGAAATTAGGAGAAAAGGAAAGTGAAAGGTCACATATTGCATGTGAGGAGGAAAATGAAGGAAAAATAATGGAAAATTGAAGAAAATAGAGGCCTCATTGATAAAAAAGGCTTCCAAGGATCAATTCATAGACCTGTTGTCAGATCGATTTTGGAGCTCTCTCCATTCTCTCTCTCTCTCACTCTTGGATACTTAGATTTTTCTTGGAGAACTTCAACATTAGGTCAAGGAAAGAAAAGAAGGCAAGAGGAAGCAAATATCAAGCAAGGAAGAGCAGGATAAAGCAACTACAATGGGATTATTTGCAAGTATCGATTTGCATGTGTGATTTCCTTGCTAGTTTTTGGCATGCATGGTTATGCATGTGTGTTCTTGGTCCTTTTTCTATCATGGGCATGGGTTTTTCTAGGTGTGACAATGCTATTCAACATTTCCTTTCCATTTCCGGATAGCCATGGTGTGATGGGTTCTCATGTCTTTGGTTGAGCTGGATTGCTGGATAGATTTGGAACTGAGTGAGGTGGTCTCTAAAAGAAATAACACATGGCCTAATGATCCAATGTGGATTACGGTAGAGCCTTAGCCTAGTGACCCTTGAACTGAATTATGGGTTGTGGTAAAACTATATTTTGTGTTACCTTGGTGGGACTAGGAATCCTCAATCGATGAATGGAGGGATATATAGTAAAGCCTAGAGGTGGGTGCTCTCCATGAGGCCTAGGAATTCGAGGATGGGATATGCGGTAAAACCTGGAGGGTGGAGTGTCGATTTGGCCTAGGAATCCTGGGATGGGATATACGGTAAAGCTAGAGACTGGTGTCTCGATTATGGCTTAGTGATCTTTGAATAAGGCTGTTGATTGTGGTAAAGCCTAGAGACTAGGAGACATGAAAATTTCTCACGATGTAGGTGGAGAAACTCTGATGGAATCCTTGCTTGTTCTGGCCTAGTGATTTGACGAGGATTGTGCTAAAGTCTGGTTCTATTAATGAGGGTGAGGTGGTGTAGCCTTAGGAAGACTTGGTTGAGTTTTGGTTATAAGTCCCACATTAAGGCTTGGAATATGGCATAGGGGTGATTGGCTAAAAGAAAGATTTGGTTCAACCAATCTATGGCTGGGTGGTACATGGAAGTCCCAAACTTGGTTGGCTTATGCATTCATTAATAAAAATTCCTTTTCCTTGGTATTTTATGAGCAAATTTACTAGTGCAAATGTAGCATTTATGGCTAATGTATCCCCATTATTTTTGTTGTTTATCTGCTGGTTATGAGTATGTTTTATGAAAGTAATGATGTATGGATTTCATCATGTTTTGATTTGTAAATGAATGAACAATGAATATATGACGTAATATATGATGATTGTAACTAATGTGATAAGGAATTAATGCTTCTTAGTGATTCTTAGATAAGTATGAGACCCCTATGCTCAGATTTGTTGTTATGACCTGTAGATTGCATATTCTTTACATGTTTGACAAAATGCCTATCATGCCTAGTAGGGGTCTAATCAAGTCTTTGTTCAAGTATTTGCATTTGTATCATTGTATCGATGTTAATTTTCATTCCTGAAGGTTTCATGGAGTTATGGGCAGTGGCCTGAGTCGTGGCCTTGAAAAGGTGGCACAAAATCCGGGGTCACAGGCTCAAAACTAGTGGAAAAAGACCCCAGTCGCTTGCATGCCCATGCTATGAGAGTGACTAGAGGGTCCCAGTTGCATACATGCCCATGTCATGGGAGAGAATGAGGCTCTAGGGCAGTGAAGTGTCAAATTGTCTCAGGGGTTGATCACCTCGAAGTGTTAGTTGGCTCCTTTAGGTTTCGTGACATCTGCAGAAGGTCAGATTGGTTGTGTTGTGTTGGCTCCACTTCCTTAACTGTACATGAGGAGTTGAATAATATTGTAGTATCCTCTCATCACATGTTTACCCCATTGGACCGGTTAAATTGGGTAAATGTGGGAGGAGGGTGTTACAAAGTGGTACCAGAGCATGGTAGATGGGTGGAATGTGTTGTAACAACCCTGGTGAAAATTCCATGTCATAAAAGTTAATAAAAGGAAAAATAATAACCATGGTTGATTGGACACTTATTCCAAGTTGAATGTTGGGCAAGACATCCTAGTGTGGGTGTTCATTGGTTTATTAATGGCTAAGGAAATTGGAAAAGGCAATGGCTAAGGTTTTGGAAAGGCAAAAAGGAATTTTTGGCACATTTATTTATGAAAATAATGGAAATTAGGAGAAAAGGGAGGTGAAAGGTCACAGGTTGCATGTGAGGAGGAAATTGAAGGAAAATAATGGAAAATGAAGAAAATAAAGGCCTAATTGATAAAAAGGCTTCTAAGGATCAGTTTGTAACCTTTTGTTAGTTCAGTCTTTGGAGCTCTCTGATTATTCTCTCTCTCTCTCACTCTTGGACATTTAGAATTTTCTTAGAGCACTCTTGGAGGGTGTGGCATACTTGGAGTTTTGGAGCAAGAAGGAAAAGAAAGAGCAGGAAAGTGCAAGAGGACATCGAGATCAATAATTAGAGTGGGGTTGGCTTCCAAGTACCAAGTTACATGTATATTTTCCTCACTAGTTTTGGAATGCATGGAATATGCATGTGGTTTATTGTTCATGATCTATCACTGGCATGGAAGATTTCCTAGATTGACAGTGGATTTTCCTAGCCTTTCCATTTCCTGGATAACCATGGTGATTGTGGATTTATTTCCTTGTTTTGTTTTGGTTGGTTCTCATGTTTCCTTAGCTTGGGTTGAGTTACTAATTCCTTGAGCCTTAGTTGGGAAAACTCTTCGGAGCCCTGTAAAAACTTGGGTTAAGTTACTAGTCCTGGAGCCTTGGTTGGACAAATGATCTGGAGCCCATTATAAGCTGTGGGTTGAGTTACTAATCCTAGAGCCTTGGTTGGAACAAATGCTATGGAGCCTTGGAAGGCTTGGAGAGAGACCAATTTGATGATGGTTTTTTGATGTCCAAATGTGAGGTGGAATCATTGTTTGATGGGTTGAGGTGGTTGGCCTCTGGAAGCCCTGGATGGTTTCGGATTGATGTGTTCTATGAGATCCCACATTCATGCTTGGAATATGGCACAGGGGTGAATGGATGAAGAGAGATTTGGCTCAGCCATTCTACGGTTAAGTGGAACATGGTAGTCCCATCCTGAGTTTGGATTTTGCATCATCAATATGAGGTTATTTATCCTTGTATTTCTATGAGTATTATACGGGTTTATATGTGGATCATATGGCTGTGATTTCCTTGGTATATCTATCGTTATTATGCTGATTATGTATATGTTTTATGACAATATTTGTGTATCACTCTCATCATGTTTTTACTTGTAAATGAATGAACAATGTATATTGACATAATGGATGAAATTGTAGTTAATGTGTTGAGGCATCAATGCTTCTTTGCGATTCTCAGATGAGTATGAGACCCATATGCTTAGATCTGTTGTTTACAACTGTATATTACATATTTGTGATATGTCTGGCGAAATTCCTATCATGGATAGTATGGGTCCAGTCAAGGGTTTGTTCAAGTATTTTTATTTGCATCATTGTTTCATTGTTATCTTTCTGTTCTGAAGGTGTCATTCAATTTTAGGTAGTGACCTGGGCTCTAGGCCTGAAAAGGTGGTTCAAATCCCTAGGATGCTGTAAAAACACTGAGAAAAATAGTCCTTGGATGCTGGCATGCCTTGTCATGAGAGCATCTAGAGCCTCCTGGACATTATTAGGCCCATAACATGGGAGTGTCTAGAGGTAAAGAGGTGTAAAACCTCAGTGGGACCCATGGGTTGGTTACTAGAAGTGTTGGGATGGTTCTTAGGGGTCTTGTAGCTTATGTGGAAGGTCTGTATGATGTGTTTCTATCAATTCCATTTCCTTGAGGTCACCTAGGAGTTTGAATCATATCATAGTAGCCTCTCGTCACATGTTTACCTTGGATGGCCAGTTACTTGGGTAGATGTGGGAAGAGGGTGTTATAGAGAGGTATCAGAGCATGGTTCACCCATCAGACTGGATGGGTTGTGTGTTGGCCATGCATTCATGTCGATTGCATATGTTTTTATTGTGTTGTAGGACCATGTGCTTGTTGCATTTGTATGGTATGGGTCATGGTTGTAGTGTTGTCGCCATGGAAAACTGATGGTGTTGTTATGGAGTGTGTCATCATGAGTGTATGATTGATTATGCACGCTGATGTTCACATGTGGTCAAATGCACAGTGATGTGGTGGTTGTTGTCATGCATGAGGTCATGGTATGGATAGTTGATATGATCATGCATTGATGACTGGACTCTAGTTAGAATGATGGGTATCGTGTTAAATGTTTATGTGTTATGTTTCTATATGCTGTCATGAGTATGTTATACAACTATCACACTGATTTGTTGATCTTGCAGATGAGGTATCCTCCCCAAACTATACTAAGGTATGTTGATTTATTGTGATTGGTTTAGCTGACATGATATACCTTACATGAAGAATATCAAAATGGATAGCAAGATGGTAGACTACAAAGACTCTCCCTATCAATTAGATGAGCAACATGGTGTTGGGAATTCTTCCGATTTGGCAGATACATTGAGAATCTTAAAGGAAGAAATAAGGAGTTGTAAGGCAGACAATGACCGAACCATACAAGCACAGGAGAAACTTGCATAGGTAAATGCAACGATAATTCAAAGTTTGTCAGAGTTGTAGCGATAGGGACCACTTTAGATCAGACATGATGAAGAGGAAAAAACTAACGGGGCATATGGTAGTAGGTTGCATGGTGGTCACAGGTCAGATAGAGATGACACAGTTAAATATGGAAAATTGTTGGATACTCCGAATAATAGAGGTGATAAACACAAGTACTATTCTAGTTCTGGTTCTAACAAGCATGATGATCAACATCTTTATCATCCTTACAAGAGGAGAGATAGGGGGTATTTTTTGGATGAGTTTAATAAAGAAAAGCCACCTACATTTGATGGAGAAATGAAGAAATGGTAGGATGTAGAGGCATGGTTGCTTGGAATAAGGAATTTCTTCAGGTTGCATGATTACTCAGACAACATGAAAGGCATAATAGCTACATTCAGTCTCAAAGGTAAAGCAGACATTTGGTGGGAAGATGTGAGGAATGTCAGAGGCATACATGAGGATAACTTGACTTGGAATGAGTTTAAGCGACTACTCAAGAAGAAGTACCTATTAGAGAGATAGTTTGATGACAGGTCAAAAGAATTCTATGAGCTAAAGATGGGATCTATGAAAAATGAGGAGTACACTAGAAAGTTCTTGGAGCTACTGAGGTATGTGCCTTACCTCAAGGAGGAGAAGGCTAAGATTCAGAGATTCACTAGTGGGTTACCAATGAAGGAGGCCATTTGAAAGCTAAATCATTGCTATGACCAATCAAAGCACAAGTCCGACACTAAGCCAGAATGGAAAGGTAATGCAAATAACAAGGGAAAATGGGACAAGAAGCGAGTAAGACCTTAGGATTCAAGTAGTAAAGAGAATGTTTCACCACCTAAGAAGTTCAATGCATTTGACAAGGGACAAGGAATTCAAATAGAGGAGCAAAATAAGGAGCCTGTGTGGTGTTGGACTTGTGGAGGGGATCATCGCAGGAGATATTGTCCATAGTATCAAGGTGGTAGGCCTTAGATATATAGTGCGCTGGAGACAAAGAATGTTGGGGATGTTGGTAAGAGAGTTCCTCGTATTTATGCAACATTGGATAACAAACAGGCAAACCATCAGGAATTTATCATTGAGATGGACGGTAAGATTTGTGATCAAGATATTTCTATTTTGATTGACCTTGTATCTCATTATAGCCATGTTAGTCCTAAATTGGTGGATAAGTGTGGTTTGAGTAAGGAATTGCATGCATAATCTTGGTTAGTGCAGTTGGCTACAAGTACAAAGAAGCGTGTTCATCATTGGGTAAGAGCTTGTGCATTTGATTTGAATGGTATGCCCACTGTAGCACATTTGAATGTATTACCGTTTGGATCATACATTATGTTGTTGGGCATGGATTGGTTGTACCTTCATAGAACCAAGGTGGATTGTTATGATAAATCCATTGAGTGCCTGGATGATAATGGGGAACAAAGAGTTTTGCGAGGTAAGAAGAAAGAAACATTAGTTAGAATGGTGACAACTATGCAGGCAAAGCGTAGTCACAGGAAAGGGTGTGTGTTATTCACAGTGCACATTTCTAGTGAGAAAGGTAAGGGGGTTGAGGATGCATATGTTTTGAGCATGTACCTATTTCTACAACAGTTCCATGATGTATTTCCTGAGGATATTTCAGAGTTACGACCTCATAGGGAGGTAGATTTTTCCATTGAGTTGGTGCTAGGGGTAGCTCCGACATCAAAGGAACCTTACATGATGAGTACACTTGAGTTGGTAGAATTGAAGTTGCATTTGAAAGAAATAATGGATAAGGGATACATTAGGCCAAGTGTATCACCATGGGGCGCACCGGTACTATTTGTGAAAAAGAAGGATGACACTCTCAAATTATGCATTGACTACACGAAGTTGAACAAAGTGACCATTAAGAATAGGTATTCACGACCGAGGATTTATGACTTGTTCAATTAGTTGAAGGGAGAAACATTGTTCTCGAAGTTTTATCTGAGATTTGGATATCACCAAGTACGCATCAAAGAGAAGGGAATTTACAAGACAACTTTTAGGACTAGGTATGGGAATTATGAGTTTGTTTTAGTTCCATTCAGTTTGAATAATGCTCCAGATACATTTATGTGCTTGATGAATAGTGTGTTGCATTTGTATTTGGATAAGTTTGTTATTGTTTTCATTGATGACATATTGGTATATTATAAACATGAGGAAGAGCATTCCGAGCATTTAGCAACAATGTTGAGGTTGTTGAGAGAGCATCAATTGTATACTAAGCTCAGCAAGTGTAGTTTCTTTTAGACTGAGGTACACTACTTGGGACATGTTGTCTCCAAGTAGGGAATTGTAGTAGATCCAGAAAAGATAAGGGCCACCACGAAGTGGGTAGCTCCTAGAAATGTAGATGAGGTGAGATCTTTCATGGGGTTTGCAGGCTATTACAGGAGGTTCATTAGGAACTTCTCACAGATTTCTTATCCTATCACATCATTGCAGAGAAAAATTAAGAAGTTTGAATGGACAAAGGAGTGTGAGGCTAGTTTTGAGCAGCTTAAGCAATTTTTGACAAATGCACCAGTGTTAAAGATTGCAAATTCGGAAAAAGAGTTTGTAGTATGCACAAATTCATGCAACAAAGGACTTGGTGGATTCCTTATGCAGGATGGACATGTGGTATGTTATGAGTCACAAAAAATGAATGAGCATGAGTTGAACTACCCCACACATGATCTTGAGTTGGTAGCTGTCACACATGCATTGAAGATGTGGAGGCACTATCTTCTAGGAAAGAGGTTCATGTTGATGAGTGATCACAATGGTTTGCGCTATCTATTTGACTAACAAAACCAAAATGGTAGGTAGGATTGATGGTTGGCCACAATCAATGAGTTTGATTTTGAGATTAGGTATATCAAAGGTAAATAGAATAGGGTGGTAGATGCTCTTAACAGGCGGATACATGTAAATCACTTAGAAGCTATGAGATCCTATGGGATAGACTTACATGATAGGATCTTGCAGGCAAGTCGGCAAGTATATGGAGATTATGCACAAGTTGTAGCAAAGTATAGGTACATGTAGTAGTACAGGTATAGGTACAGGTGGTGGTACAAGTGCAGGTACATAAGATGTAGACTATTGCCTTACACCATATGGATTGGTTAGATTTAGAGATAGGGTATATGTGCCAAACAGTAGTGAGCTCAAGAATGTGATCTTGAGGGAGTTTCATACGAAACCATATTCAAGACACTAAGGCTATTAGAATACATTGACCGTAGTGAAGAAATTTTATTATTGGCCGAAACTGAAGAAGAATGTAACATAGTTTATGGCTAGGTGTTTCAATTGTCAGTGTGTGAAGGCAAAGTGTAAGCACACAGGTGGACTGCTACAGTCGATTGTGATTCCAGAATGGAAATGCACTACAACAAAACAGACAATTTACACCAGGTTTAGCAACAGATTTTAGTGTATTTTTCTCTCCATTTGGATGATCAGCTTGGCGCTAAATCTGGCTCTATTGTACAATTTTTAAAGCGTCTTTTTTTGCGCCAAATTTTACATCCTTTTTTTACGCCAAATTTTTCATCATATTTTGCACCAATATTTGCATTTGGTTTTACAACAGGTTTTGCTTCTAGTTTTGTGCCATTTTTTGCATCATTTTTTGCTTCCTGTTTTGTGCCATTCTTTGCTTGTATTTTTGTGTCGTAATTTGCATCGAGTTTTACACCATCTTTTGCCTCTGATTTTGTGCTTTTTTGCTTAGAGTTTGTGCCAGTTTTTTCATATAGTATTATGCCATTTTTTGCTTCTAATTTTGTACTTATTTTTACATCTATTTTTGCGTCAATTTTTCTGCTTTTTTTTACACCATTTTTTGCATCTAATTTTGCACCATATGTTGAATCTGATTTAGTGCCAAAATTTTCATCCATTTTTGCACCATTTTTTTCATCCACTTTTTCGTTTCATTTGTCTCCCTTTTTTGCATCCTATTTTTCACCTAATTTTTCATCCAATTTAACATCATTTTTAACAATATTTCTTGCATCCAATTTTGCATCCTTTTGAGCATCTAAATTTTCACCCTATGTTGTACCATGTGTTGTATCCACCTTTGAATCCCATTTTGTGTCTAATGTTACGTTCAATTTTGAGCCATTTTTTTCATCTACGTTTGCATTTGTTTTTGCACCAAGTTTTGAATCATTTGTTGCACCTCATTTTGCATCCAATGTTGCATCCGAATTTGAGCCATTTTATGCCCATTTTCGCACCATTTTTTCTACTTTTATGTCCAAATTTTCACCATTTTTTATGTCCAATTTTGCATCATTTTTAGCATCCAAATTAGCATCCTTTTTTATGCCACATTTTGTGTCCACATTTGCATCTCATTTTGCTCCTAGATTTTACTCAGAATTTTCATCTAGTTATGCATCATTTTTGGCATCTTTAGTTTCACCATTTTTTAGTCCCATTTTGCTTCTTGTTTTGTGTCTTTTCTTACATCCTTTTAGCACCCAGTTTTTCATCCTAGTTTTACACCATTATTTGCATCCTCATTTTGGTCTCCATTTTTACATCCTTGTTTGTGCCCAATTTGGTATCTTTTTGTATGCCCTATTTTGCCCTTCTTTGTGTCTAGTTTTACACCCTTTTTTAATTCTACTTTAAAACCCTTTTTGTTTCATTGTTTGCATCTTGTTTTAATGGCTAGTTTAACATCCAATTCTATTCCCAATTTTGCATCGATGGTTACATCCAATTTTGGCTTCTTATTTAGAGATTTATTTTTACTTCCATTTTATTAATTTTATTACATAGTGAAATATATTACAATTTTTAAATATCATTTTGCTATAGGATTTAATGCACAGTTAGATGAACATAAAATCCTCTTAGTTTATCCTAGAAACCTAAGATAGATTGATTAAGATAAAGGTTGTTCTAGGCTCAGGATTCTTAGTAGATCAAGATGTAGAGCATAGATTAAGAAAAGAAGAATGAATTCATGTGAGTCCTTGCATGTAGGTCTTGTTGGAGTTTTTTGTGTCGCTGGGAAGTGCTCCTAGATAGCTCCAAATCTTGGTCCTACACACTAGAGAGAGATCAAACAAAACTTCACAACATAATATCTTGATAATTGAAACTATCATAAACATATAAATAATACTGAATAAATAAATATAAAAAAAAATCCCATACATTCATTAGTTAAATAGGATAAGAATGAACAACTCCTAGCTCCAAAACTCTCCCTTTCAATATACAATACATGAATTCCCATCATTTCATCAATGGCCAAGCCTCCAATATATAGGAAAGTGAAGGCTATGAAGATTTCCCAAATTCCTCATTAGTTCAATTTTGGCAAAAGATTTTGGGTGAATAATGTTTCCTCATATAAAAATGTCATTTTCCACTTTTTAGATGCTTTTGTGCTTCGGAAAAAGCTTCCCCATCCTTTACGGCTCTTTCCCACTTTTGTATGCTTTTATTTTTAGGAAAATCTAAAGATGAGGATAAAGAGATCACATTCCACCATATGAGTTTCCGAAAGTGAACAAGAGTGTCAAATTCTAGTTAATTTGAGCTTTTTTCCTCGCATTAGAGGAATTTACATTTTAAAATGTTAACATTGAGTTTCCATGTCATAATGTGTAAGCCAATCAAAATCCTTTAAAATTTAAAAGACATATAGGTGTGACTATGCAGTGGATTTTTTTTAATAATATAACTTACCTAATTTATCTACCCAAGTGATCCAAAACTATATTAAATATTAAAAATAAAATTAATATCTTAATCTATAAAAGTTAGAATATCTAGAATATTTTTAATGAAGGGTAAATCATGGCGTATTAAATAAATAAATTTAAATATAAAATCCTAAATCCTAAATCCTAAATTTAATTTAAATTTTGTTAAATCTTGTATTGATAAATTAATTTAAATGCAAAAAATAAATATATGGTTATTTTGATAAAAGTGCGTTTATTTGAGTAACTTAAATTTAAATTTTAAGTTTTCCTTTTAAATATAAATTTTCGTAAATCTTGTGTTAATAAATTAATTTCAATATAAAATACATGTAGATGGTTATTTTTTATAAAAGTGACATTTATTTGGGTAATTTAAATTTCCTTTAAATTTTGATTTTTTTTTTTAATTTAAATTTTATTAAATCGTGTGCTAATATATTAATTTAAATATAAAATACATATACAATTATTTTGATAAATGTGACATTTATTTGGGTAATTTTAGTAAAAGAATAATAAAAATGATATATTAAAAAATTGTACACATAGCATTATTTTATTAGTTTCTTAATTTTTTCTTAGGTGGTTATTTTTTGAGTTGAAAATTCCTCTAATGTGAGAATTTTGGTAACAAAAGTTAGATGAAGGGGATAGCTTGTTATAGACTAGGATACCGTGGTCCTCATGGTACATAACTTGTATTATAGGCTTATTTAGATTAGGAGAAAGGGGTATTTAAACCGACAACATAGTATTTTCCTCCAAAATGATCAAGTTGTATTTTCATGTATAACACATTTAAGAACATATCACAATTCAAATTCATAACTTAGTATTTGTAAACAAATTTAGGGGTAATTGACAACATTCATAAAAAATATAGCAGTATCCTCATATATAACAATTCTCCGTCAAAAAATCATTGAGAATTTTCATTATACATATATTACTACTAAATCAACATTTATCACGGATATCATTATTCCAAGGTAAATTCACAACATTACATCCAAACATAGTAATATCATCATACATAATCATTTTCCATAAAAAAAGCATGGACAGGTTTCAACACATATATAAAGTAACAAGATAATACTAATAATATCCTCATCATCTTTAATCAAATCAACTAAGATTCAAATGTGTGATTATCATATCAAAATAGTTCATGAACACCATTATTCTAAGGTAAATCCACAACATCCATCAAAAGATAGTAATATCATCATCCATAATAATTCTCCATCAAAATAATGTTGATAATTTTCAACATATACATAAAATAACAAGATAAAAATGATAATATCATCATCATATTTAATCAAATCAACTAAAAGTCAATGTAAGATTACCAAATAAAAATGTTTCATAGATATCATTATGCTAAGGTAAATTCACATCCATAAAAAAAATAAAAAAATAAATAGGAAACTCATCATACACGATAATTCTTCATAAAAAAATTGTAAACAATTTTCAACATATTCATAAGGTAACAAGATAGTATCGATAGTATCATCATCATTATTCAAATAAACTAAAATTCAAATGTATGATTACCATGTTAAGACATCCAACTAAATATACAAAATAATGCATGGCTAGCTAGCACCATGAAAATCATAGTCAATCTCATCCTCATGATCATTTCCATGATCATCATCCTGACCATCCTGATAATATCATCCACATAATCATCACCAATGCCATTGCCATCCTCATCATTATCATCTCTAATATATGATGTAATCTAAACATAGTCTATATCATCATCTTCATGGTCATTACCTATAGCGTTCTGGAAAAAAAATCAATATTACATGTTAGTACTAATTCTATAGCAAAATGCATATTTTTATTACAATGCTAACAATATAATGAGGTAGGACATAATAACATTTAATAGTACTAAAAATAAAATGAAAATACGACTCAAGATATATTGGAGATCCAACTAATATTACACTTGTAATTCCATTTCGTAGAAGCATTTTTTAATCCATATGAAGTAGGTACCCATTTGTTCTTCATATTATATTGTGAATGTTTCTTATGATTTCCATGCAAAATTGGTAAATTAATATTTACTCGAAGCTTTATTTCAAATTACAATTGTAATTCAGATTAGAAATAGAAGAAATTTTAACAAAAAAGGAATTCACATGAAAAAGTAAATTGTTTTTAATGAAAAATAAGTCGCATACGATATGAATGTCACATGAAATATTGAGTTTTTTTTAATGCATGTACTTTTCTCTATAATGAGATGGATCCTAATGTTTGCTCGAGAACAACTGCTCACAAATAATTACTACATTTTATCCACTATCACACTTAATCCATTATACCTAGTGACGACAATGATTCCATTCAAGTTGCTTTGAACTCCCTAAATATAATGTAAAAGAGAAAACTCCACGACCACGACCATGACCGCAACCCCCTCCCTTGCCTCATCCACCATCAAAGACAATGAACTTGGAGTTATGACCACAATAGCAACCCCTCCCTTGCCTTGTGTCCACCATTAGAGGCATAGAAGTTGAAATTAAGAGTACTCATGTTTTCTTTGCTCTAATTAATCTCCAAGGAATCAAAACTTGATCAATATATCAAAGACTCCATCAAGGAATAGATATATCATAAGAGAAGCTCAATAGGCTTTGCCAAAAGACTGTGAAATAACACTTATCTCTGTATTATGAAATAACTCGAGTGAGTGGAATGAATGGTGGGAAACACTTACCAAGGAAAGGAATATTTTTCGTCCGTCCTTATTTCTATTATTATTTTTGCTTCTTAAAATGGAGGGAAGTGTTTAAAAAAATTCAAAAAAATATTTTAAATGAAGAAAAAAAAGTATTTGCTTAAGTTT